>VSMD01081138.1:0-14649 GCA_008750895.1 Mirza zaza | reverse complement strand
AAGATCCTGGTTATTGGCATGTACCTGAAAGTTTCAGAAGCACTGTATTATTAGAATACATTTCCTATAATCTGAAGTAGCATAAAAAAAAGAGTTACAAAGTGGTGCTGATTATTTGGTATTTAAAGGGAAAAATGCTAAAAGTTGTTTAGTCCTTTGATTTTCTTTCACAATGGAAGCATATAAGAAAAGATCCATCTTTCTTATGTATTTAATAATGTTCTTAAAACTTTAAAATCTGATGGTATTAGCTGTCATTCTAGGAAGAGTTTAATCAGTGGGTATTGCAAACATTATGATTTATCACATGTATATGGGCTAAGGACACAGGTAAAAAACTAAACTTCAATTATTTCTTTTAAAGTCTGCGAGCCATAAGTTTTAGTATATTGATATTTGGGTGACAGAACAATATATTTGACCATTGATAATAATAGTGATTGTGGAAAGTTTACTGTTTGATAAGCAGTCTACAAAACACTTTACAATTTTAGCTTATTTAGTCCTTACAAAACCATTAGTAGATAGCAAAATTATAATCACCATTTTCAGAGGAGAAAACTTTAGCCAAGTTTCATAGGTTAATTAGTATAAATCTAGGGTTTAAACTCAAGTTCATCTCATGCTACAACTCTAGTTTGTAAGTCCTATGTTATACTGCTTCCCTTAGTGGATAATGTACAATTTGGTCCATTAGTTGAACTAGTGATAAAAAACAATTATACCATGATAGCAGCAAGTTATAGACATTTGTAAAGTTTTAAGAATGAAAGGTTGGTAGTTTTAATAATTATAATGAAATATGTAATATCTATTTTACTATTTTTACATTAGACACACTCCCTCCATAACTTCTAAGATCCTCAAAACATTGCAGTCATATATTATTACTAATAAATTTTATTTTATAACTTTGCAATTATTCCTATATTAGTCTCTCTATCTCCTAATACCATATGTGTTAAAAATGTTAGACAAATTACATTTAGCAGAGTTTAATTGAGCAAAGAATGATTTGCAGATCATGTAGCCCTCAGAACCAGCAGAGGTTCAGAAAGCTCTGTTCCACAGCATGGACAGGCAGCACTTATGCACAGAAAATAAAAATGAGGTACAAAGACAGCTTAGTTGGTTATAATTTGGCATTTGACTCATTTGAACATGGTCTGATCCATCGGCTACCTGTGATTTACCAAGCTAAGCTACTGGCTACTAATTGGCTAAAACTTAACTAGTTGTTACAAAGGTATACTCCTATGTTGGGCTTTCAGTTAGTTTGTGTATTTCCTTACTAAGGACTCAAGTACAGCAACATCCTTAGGCCAGATGCAGTTTAACATGTGGTAGTTACATCCTCAGTTCCAGCGTCCAACTCTCTGGGTTCCAATCTGGGCCTCAGTGTTTACTAGATATGTGACTTTAGGTATATTAGCCTTCTCTACTCGAGATCTCATCTTTAAAATGGTGATATAAAATAACACTTATCTCACAGTTTTATTGTGAGGTTTAAGTTTGATGATTTATATAAATTGCTTAATGCATTGCCTTACAAAAATTAAGCACTCAATAAATAGTAGCCATTGTCATTATTAGATTTAGAGTCCTTGACCATAGATATTTTATCATTTGCATCCTTTTATATACCAATTTTGGTATACAATGGGTAGTCTGGGGAATGTATTCAACTATAAGCATCAGAAAACCTATCAGCAGCTTAAACAGATAATGGCCTATTTATCTCATATAAAAAGAAATACAGAAGCAGAAATATGAGTACTGATGTGCCACTAAGAATTAAGATTTCTTCCATATTTCTGCTCCACTATCCTTTGATTTGTCAGTTTCATACTCATGTTCACAGAATGGCAGAAGTAAGCAAGATATTGCATTCACATTCCATGAAGATATGAGTGAAGAGCTCAAAAGGAAATGCAGAAGGAAGACTGGGGATGATGGTGGGAAATGCTAGCTGAGTCTATCCATGCTAAAAAAAAAATCTTTCTTTGTCTTCCTATCAAAGAATTTCTGTTTCCAACATCTTGGCAAAAACTTGGTTAGGTAACTATGAAGGTAAATATTTTAACTTTCTAGCCTTTATATAAAGGGATACAGTGGAGAAGAAGGTCCTGAATGGCTTTGGGGTAACTGATCCATGGTATCACCTATAGTACTCATCAATCAATCAGCCAGTCAATGAACCAAAGAAAAATATAAATATGAAACCCTTAAAATGGAATGTATCTTTTTAAATACATTCTTTGTGATATATTTAAATATGATGATCCCTCCTATCCAGTATTTTGCCACTAAAGTGTTTGAAGTAAGGAAAGAAACTTTACACAGATAATTTATTTTGGCAGCATTGCCATGGTGACGGGAAAAAAATTGTCCCTAGAACAGACCCTAAGTACAACTGCTCTTAGCAAATACTCAGAGGTGTTTCTGCTGCTACAGATAATCATAGAAGTTGCCAGAAATTGAAATGTGCAAAGGATAAATACAAATCTTCCTCCTTCTTTGCAATGTTGGAGAGATCTTGCTTCTTTTTTAACCTCCATAATGTTGTTGCCGTGTTTTGTAGCTTCTTTCTTTGCAATGTTTCTGGGACAGCTCACTCATCAACATCTCAATCTTGGTCAAGACACAACCATTTCTTGTCAATTGTAAATATGGGAACTTAGGAAATTCTTGCTTATTCTCTTTTTCTCTAGCCATTTCTCCACAAACCTATCTATTGATAATGCTGCTATATACTTCTCACTGTGGGCTCAATAATCCTCAATGTTTTGTTTTGTTTTAACCCAGAAAGCCATCAATGGGATGCACCTGTTACAGGGTGATCCCATTGCTCTTCCCCTTTTCGCACCTTTGCAGCCTCACATTCATGAGGGTCTTTTCCATTCTATCCTTATAAAAAGGTCCTCCTCATTCTACTATGAAAGAGATACTCTCTCCCTAGAATGCATTTCATTGATCCTCAAGGCAAGATGTAATTCTTCCATAATCTTGACCTGAACTAAACTGACACCATGTTAATTTTTTCTTTCCATTTTTTCCTCATTGTCAATATGTCTTTATTGATTCCATTATTCATTCATTGATTCATTTAGTAAATACTTTTTTATGTGCCTTACCTTTTGTTAAACACAGGATTTATGGAGCTAAATATTAATAAAATTAGGGTGTGTTTTCAAGGTGGTTACAATCTATTGAGGAAGAACGATTCTATTATTGTTAGCATAGCCTCTGTGTTCTTGTGGAAATCTTGAGCTGTATTTCACCAACCCCTTCACTCTACCTTTTTATCATCCTTCCCCAAATATACACAGAAATACTTATTGGTATGAAAGTTTCTTAAGGGCAAGAGAGATTCATTCTTTCTTTTTCGTTTGGCATTACATCCTCTAGCATAAGGACCCAATGGAATTCTGAAAAAACCAGGTTTTGAAAATATCTGGAAAAAATTAAGATGGAGTGAGTTAAGGATGAACTATTTTCTTGACTTGTGAGGAAATAACACAATCAAACATCATATAGTATGCTTCAATGAAGATTTATGAAAAACTACATTTCAAACTTCAGAAATTAAAAATAATAGGAATAAGAATATTTCCCTGTGTATGTATGTAGTATGATGTCATGATTCTCCTTGGTAGTAGAGTGGAAATTTGAGCATAATCTAGGTAGAGAGAAAAGGTCATTATTCCTAGTTCTGTGTTTTTCTAATATGCCGTATTCTTCAAAATCTACCAAGAATTGTAAATATTAATAAGTAACAATCAATATCTTCTATTTGTACAGAATTTTATTATTCGATATTTTCTTGTTTCTCTTGCAACATCTTGTGTTTGATTTTTTTGTTTGAAACACATATTTGCCACAGTTCAAATATTATGCTATATTCTCTTTTGCTTACTGAAGGGTGACAGGACCCATAAAATAGGTATAACTCAGTAGCTTAGTTCATGATCAAACATGTATAAATATTACCTCCTTGTCTACCCTTGGGCAAAAACAAAATGCCCATGATATGTTCTTTTATGTGAACATCTAGTTATTCAAGTTAAGCTCTAAATGAATTTTTCTTTATCTTATTTAATAGTACTTTTTTTTTCTTTCATAGTAAGGTAATCTTTTTCAGTGATCTGAAATACTTCCCAAGAAGCTAGAATCTTTGCAAGTGTTTGAATCTTAAATTATTATTTGTTCTCTGCTGGCTTTAAGAGCTCACTCATTGGAATTACAAAACCCTTTCTCTTTATTGCCGAAGGCATTTAATGTATGCAAACTTACATTTGGTTAGAGAACATTTTTAAAAATAAACTTTTCAAATTGGAATGTTCTTACTGAATTCAGGCTTTTATGATGCTGTTTGATTTGGCATATGTTCCTTGTGATATCTGCATTGAAAACACTTTGCATTTGAGAGACTTTTCCTGCCTTATTGGGACATTTCAACTCAATTTATAGTTATCAGTAGGAAAAGAAAGAAAACATTTCCATCCAAAAGAGGTTTCAGTAGGATTTAGCAGAAAGTGCTTTAAAAAGAACAACAGCAGCAAGCTTGAACCTTTGCCCACATTTTTTTAAACAAAGAAACATTACAAGATTCTCTTTCCTTTTTTTAAGGATCCACAGAAGGAGGGTTCTTCCTGGTCTGTTTGAAAATACATCAGACTTATTCGAGAAACTTTTATTTCTATCTTACCTGATCCATTTACACTCAGAATGAGACTGAATTTATGACACAGTATTACCTTTAATGCTAAATTTTTGGTCATTTGTTCAATACTTGGATCCTTCACAGAGAGCACATATCCATCAGGATCCATTTGGCTTCATGTAATAGTCAATTCTTGGAGGTTTAGACCATGAAGATAGTTACTGTTTACCTAACAGAAGTCTGGCAGTAGATGTTTCTCTGGTTAAAAAGGTGCACACTTCACAGGTGGACAGCTCCCTGATTTTTTACAAATGGTACATATCTGAGGAACTAGTGCACAGGTAGGTCAAGAAACAGTGTTACCAGGACCCCAGAAACTCCTCTTTTGCTCTGTTTTAGTCCTCAGCTCATCTTCCAAAGGCAATCACTATTCAGAATCCTGACAACATAAGTTATATTTCTTGGTTTTGAACATTTTATAAATGGGCTTATACATGATATACTCCTTTGTGTCCAGCTTCTTTTGTTCAACTTTATGCTTCCTCATGTTGTTGCGTGTAGTTATAGATAGTTCATTCTTCTTATTATATAGTATTATGGTGTGGTGAATGAATAATTTATATATGAATTCTACTGCTTGATTAGTTTCCAGTTTATGGTTATTATGAATAATGCTTCAATGAGCATTTAATATATGAGCATTTAGTATGTCTTTGCATAAACATAGGCATGCAATTCTATTTGATACATATCTATGAGAATAATTAGAGTCATGAGGCATACACATGTTGAGCTTCAACAGACACAACTAGTTTTACAGAGTAAGACATATTTTTTCCTTCATTCTGAAATAATATTTTGAGTTTGGTAAATGTATTTCCTACTCAGAAAGGAAAAAAATATAATATATAAACTAAAGCATATGTGCAGTGAATTGCATTTAATTGAAAACAAAAGATGTGAAAAATGTGGGAGGAAAGAGTATATTTGTATTAGTTTACAAAGGAACATGCTCAAGAAAAGTAAATAAGTATATTTTGAGTGTATTATAGAGTCAAAAGGGATAGAACCAGGCTTTTTGAAAATTGACCTATTTTTTTCTCCCCTTTTAAAGAATGTGATAGGTCACCAAGAAAAAAATAAATCCTTGTCATTTCTGAAAGTACCTGTCCTTTTTTTGTAAACTATAAAGCCCACCTATAAAACATGAAGATGGAGCTTGGGATAGATCACAGGAGATTATTCAAGCTATCCAAACACTGTTTTATTTTTTTTCCTTTTTTCAATTTTACTAAAGTTAAATCATTAAATAATTATAAGTACCTATATGCAATTTCCCTGTATTTTATTTTTAGCAATATTAAATTATTTTAGGACACCTGATCTCGTGGTAAGAAACATCAAAGGTTTTGATATAATTTTTGATCAATGGATTTTGAATCAACCAATTCCTGGCTGTGTGTAGAGGACAAAGCAGTGCTCTTTCTTGTATATGAACCTTTCTGGGGCTGTGGGAGGTTTAGAGTACAAAGTGCTGAGATCGGTTTAGTTACAAATTCCCCTCTCAAAAAAATAGGTTCAACAATATTCTTTTAGTTTATCTCTCACTGTCAAAAAGTCTCTTTCAATGTCATTTTAAGTGAGAAAGTCAAATGATATTTTGAAACATTGGCTTGGGGAAAACTGCATCAGTTTGCTTTGATGAAGAAGAAAAATAATTTCCAGCATTAGAGTGAAAAGAAATATAAAAGGGAGTTTTGCTGGACGATCCTTGCCTTTTATCCTTTTAAGGTTTCATGGAACTATTATAAGAATATTCTGTTTTGTCTAAGATGTTTCTTCAAGCAACTTCCTAAGCCTCAAGGCATTTAGATTACACATTGTACTCTTCAGTTGTATTACCAGAAGTCTTTTGTTTAAGAAAGCCTTTGGTGAAATTCTTTAAATTTAAATTTAAGCCAGAACAAAACAACAACAAAAGTACTTAATATTGCTGCCTTTCTTTGTGTAATGATCAACTTCTCCTATGCTCTCCTTTGTATCATTGAGCCATTTTCTTGAATCCCTTTCTAAATTGAAGTTAAAGAAAAATGTGACCTAAATCTTATATGTATGTTCTGACTTTTAAAGAGTCTTCATTTTTACTTTTGCTGGTCCAAATATAGAAATTATCTCCTCCCATTCCCCTCTCCTCAATTAGCTGCCAATGGTCTGGAACTTAACGATTTTACCTCATGTGATTCTATTTGTTTGTAATCCTATATTCAACATTGTACTGAAGTCTGTTAAACATTGATAAGCCAGTTTTTATGCAGCATGTCCTTAGAGAGCATTGCACTAAAATGCTGTAAAGACTGGGATTAGGTTTAGGTATTGTAAGGTGGTTTCGAGACATTTTCCTAGTGTCTGTTCTTTCAAAGGTGCCAAATCAACTTGGCCTTGATTTAATATTGCTAATATTGTAATGCTTAGCCGACTTGGAGCTTCAAATATTTCAAAATGAGTTTTTCTGGGGGTGATTTAACAAATAGCTCTATTTTTTTAGTGCTGCAGAATGCAATGCACACATGGGACATTATTGTTTAGTTGCTGTGAGACACTGAAATCTTTGCCAAAATCTTAAGTTCCTTTCATTGCTATTTAAGTTATACCTTCTTCTGTTATCTTTTGCCAGGATTCTAACAACCTCATCTGATACTGTTATTATTTAGTAAGGAGAGTTGTATTGTGCTTAATTTCTTCTGATTTGTACAGAAAAAAAAAAAAATCATGCATCCCATAGATCAGTGGTTCCTAAAGTTTTCAGCACCAGAGACCAGTTTCCTGGAAGACAACAAGTTTTTCCAGGGACGGGGGTTGGAGGGTGGGGGCGGCGGGGAGGTGCGGCTGAGGCGGTGATGCAAGGGATGGGGAGCAGCTGTGTAGATGAAGCTTCCTGCTCCCCCACCCCACCCACCTCACCTCCTGCTGTGCTTCCTGGTTCCTAAGTTTCATGGAAGACACTTTTTCTGCAGCCAAGGGCTTGAGGACCGCAGCCATAGATAATCACTATTAACATCTGAGATTATCTCTTTCCCATATATGTTATCTATACATCAATATGTATTTTGAAAAAATGGTATCATGCTTGAAAGATTGTTTTCTAACTCACTTTAAACATTTTTTATTATATAATATTTCATAGACACAAATGATATATACATATATAAGGAATAAAGAATAATAAAATGAACACCTATATAAATACTACCTAGCTTACAGAATAGTACCAATATTTTGGAGTCCCATGTGTCTCTACCAAATGTTAATCTCTTCTCTCTCTTGCAAAGATAACTGCGATTCTGAACTTTGTATTCATCATTCACCTCCTTTAAAAAAAGTTTTACTATATACATATGCATTCCTAAATAATATATTGCTAATGTTTTGTGTGTTTTTGAACTCTTTATAAATGTGATAATACATATAATCGTTTCTGACTCATTTATAATTCGATATTTTCTCTGAGATGCCTCCACACTGATGAGTACAGCTGTGGCTCCATCGTTTTGACTGCTATTTAGTATTCAGTGATATAAACATGTGATGCCTTTTACTTATGCTCTCCTTGATGGCAGTGACTTCATCTCAAGTTTCGCTCTAGCAAACAATACTGCTATGAGAATTCTTGAATGCTTGAATGTGTCTTCTGGTGTACTTGAGCAGGTTTTCTTCATGGCCAGTGACTAGGAGTGAGACTGATGGGTCGTTATATATTTGCACAGGCAAACTTCAAGGTAATGCCATATTATTTTCCAAAATGGTTCACAAATAACCCTAAAAATGTTAGTGTGTAATGTTTACATGTTTTTACACTTTCTCCAACCCTTAAAATTGTTCTAAAGCCTTAATAAAATAATATTATTTAATTTACATTTCCCTGATTAATGGTGACATAGAACTTTTTTTTTACAAGAGGCAACTGTCTTTCCCTTCTATTCTATATCATAATTTTTGTCAGCTTTTATATTGCTAAATATCTTCTCCCTGGTTGTAGGTTGTACTTTTACTTTATTAATTATATAATTTGAAGATTAGAAGTTATTAATTTTTAAAAAGTCAAATTTATTAACATTTTTCTTATAGCTAGTGCTTTTGAGTCTTAAAGAATTCTTCCCTACCATAAGATCATGCAAATATTCTCCAATATTTTATCCTAAAATGTTAATAAATTTTCTTCTTACCTTTAAATCTGTAGGCCAGGAATTGAGTCTGAAAGGTATGAGAGAGTGATTTGATTTCTTTTTATCTTCAATATGAATAGTCAGTTGTTCCAGCACCATATATTGAAGAGTCTGTTCTTTCCCTATTTATCTACAGTAGCTACCCCTGTCCAATATCCAATGTATTAGAATAAAGCCAGCTGCTATAAAAAAATATTCCCCAAAATTTCAGTGGCCTAGTACAGTGAGACTGGTTTAGACCAGTGCTTTCTTCCACTTGATTGTTTAATGACCCATGATCCTTCCCTTTCATGTCTGATCATTCACTAGGGCATTATAGTCTGTTGCATCCAGCTGGCAGGTGGAAGAAGAAAGGGTAGAGAAAGCATACCAGCTTCTTAAACATTTTGATTTGCAAATGATCATACCAATGATGCTCATATTCCATTGGTGAAAACTAGTCACTTAGCCCTACATAGATGAAAAGGGTTCTGGAAAACGTTGCTCTCTGATGTATCTCTATAATATGGAAGAGTATGAATATGGGGTGTTTAGCTAGCTGTCTCAGTTCCATCGCTATTTTTCTTTTGTCTGGTGGGACAAGTCCTTCCACCTTGCTGATCTTTTTCAAGGGTATTTCATCTATTCTTTGTTTCTTTGCCAAGTATCACAAAGAAAAAAAATTCTGTTTTAGTTGGTATGCACTGCATTTATAGATCAGTCTGGAAAGAATCAATATATTTACATAATGAATCTACTTACCCATTAGCATTGTATATCTCTATTAACTTACATGGGCTTACTAAATGTCTTTCAATGTACTTTAAATCATATTCATAAAGGATAGATTTTATTCTTAGAAGTTTTATTTTGTTAATATTCTATGGTTTTTGGCCGGGCATGGTGGCTCACACCTGTAACCCTAGCACTCTGGAAGGCCGAGGTGGGAGGATTGCTCAAGGTCAGGAGTTTGAAACCAGCCTGAGCAAAAGCATGACCCTGTCTCTACTAAAAATAGAAAGGATTTAATTGGACAGCTAAAAATATATAGAAAAAATTAGCCGGGCATGGTAGCACATGCCTGTAGTCCCAGCTACTCGGGAGGCTGAGGCAGGAGGATCGCTTGAGCCTAGGAGTTTGAGGTTGCTGTGAGCAAGGCTGACGCCACAGCCCTCTAGCCCAGGCAACAGAGTGAGACTCTGTCTCAGAAAAATAAATTAAAAAAAAAATCTATTATTTTTGTTAAAATTATAAAATACCTTTTCTAAACTTTGTTTTCTATTGCCAATATACAAAGATACAAATGATTTTTGTACATATTATAAATCTTGTATCTTGACATCTTCGTTTCTTAGTTATTAATTCCAATAACTTGTGTTCACATCTTCTGAAGGAGGTTTGCATGCAGACAATCATGTTATATATGAATCATGATAGGTTTTTATGTTACTTCTCATTTTATCTTTGTCTAACTGAATAGAAACAGTAATACATATCTTTTATTTGTTCCTGATTTTAGAGGGAATTATTTTGACATTTCATCATCATATATAATGTTTACTATAGATTTTTTTGTAATGCATTGTATGTTTTTTAATACATTGCATCATTCTGTTTGGCAATATCTTGCTTAGAATTTTCTATTTCTGTTCACAAGAAATATTAGCTAATGATTTTCTGTTTTTATATTGTCCTACTTAGTTTGGTATCAACATTATATTAGCTTCATTTTGGAGTTGATATTTTCCCATTTTCCATTTCCTAAGATATTCTATATGTTTGGAATCATCTGTGTTTTGAAAGTTTAGTAGAACTCATGCTTAAAGCTATGTAACACTGGTGTTTGCTTTAAGGGGATATTTTAACTACTGATGTTTTTGCTCTAATGGTTAATTTTCAGGTTTTTCATCTCTTCTTAGATCAGTTTTGATAACTTCTGTATTTCAAAATGTTCATTTTATTTTAGCTTTCAAATTTATGGGCATAATTTCTTAATAGCTTTGGAGTCTCTTGCATGAATATATGCATACCCCTTCCCTTTATTTGTGTTTTCTCTTATCCTGATCAAGTTTTCAAGTAGTTTTAAAATTTTGGCTCTCCAAATATTGGCTATTTTGATGTTCTCTATTGATTTCTGCTCATATTTTTGTTATATTTTATTCTACTTTATTAGAATGTATTTAGTTGTTCTTTTTCTAACTGCTTATGATGTATACTTATGTCAACTTTCTACTATAAATATTAAGAATTTAAAAAAATATATTCCCTAAAGTACCTCAAGGACTTTGCTCATTTATTTCTAAGTATATTTAAATTTCCATTATGGTTTCTTCTTTGACCATGAATTATTTAGAACTGGGTTTTTAAATTTACAAATATATTCTCTGGTTATCTTCCTGTTATTTCTGTCTAACTTGATTGTATTGTGTAATATAATTTTTTAAAATGTGCGGAGACTACTTTATTGCACAGGGCATGGCAACTTGGTGCAAGTGTTTCATATGTGGTTAAGAAGAAAGTGTTGGGTACACATTTAGGAATATGGTTTTTACATGTTCATTAAACCAGGCTTGTTAATTGGATTGATGAGATCTTCCATATGTATGTGTTGAAATCTTACACTAAGCTTTTTTCACAATCTGTTTGCATTGCTATAAAGGAAATACCCAAGGCTGGGTAATTTAGGGGGAAAAAGTAGTTTATTTGGCTCATGGGACTACAGGCTGTGCAAGAAGCATAGTGTGACATCTGCTTCTGGTGAGGGCTTCAGAGAGCTTCCAATCATGGTGGCAAAAGAAAGGGAGAGCAGGTATGTCATGGCAAGAGGAGGAGCAAGAAAGAGAGGAAGAGGAAGTGCCAGGCTCTTTTTACCAATCAGTTCTTGCGGGAACTAAGAGTAAGAACGCAATCCTGCAAGAATGGCACCAAGCCATTCATGAGGCATTCATTCCCATGATCCAAACACCTCCCACTAAGCCTCACCTCTAGCATTGAGGATCAAATTTCAACATGAGATTTGGAGGGTCAGATATCCAAATGATATCATTTGTGGAATTGATCAGTTATTTTGTAATGTCCAGGTAATTTTTTTCCCCTTTGTATCTGTGGAGGCTGTTTTCTGAACTTGTTTAAAGTTTAGAATAGTTTTATTCACCTGGAGAATTGATTCTTTTATTATTATGTAGTCTTTTGTCTGGTCCATTATTATATAATCTATATCTTAGCTTTATTTGGGTTTGTGTTTTCCTGGCATATTTTTATCTTGTATCTTCAAGCTTTCTGTTCTTTGTATTGAGGTATGTCTCTCTCTGTCTCTTATAAAAGGTATAGTGCTAGATTTAAAAATATCTGTATCTATCTAGACAGATATCCTGTCTGTCCATTTTTGTCTTTTAACTGGATCATTTAGTTCATTCATATTTTCATGGATATTTATTATAATTACTTTTATACTTGAATTTACTTATAGCATTATATTTTCTACTATTGACTTACTTTGTCTTTGCTCCTTTTTTTTTTCTTCTTCACTGCCTTCTTTTGGAGTGATTGAGTTTTATATTCCTATTCTAATTTTCCCTCATCCATTTTGGAATTTATGTACTCTTTTTATTATTTTAGTGATTACTCTTAAAATTTTACTATGAGTTATTTAGCAAATTAAAAAGTAATCGATTGTTTAATTTTCTTTTCAGATAAAATAAGAAACTTTATGAATAATAGCTTTCCTCTTATTTTACCTGTTCTCATTACTGAGTGTTTAGTTCTATTTTATATACTTTAACCTTCAATATTAGATATTATACTTATAATTTTATATGATTGATTTTATATAGATTTACTCACAGGTTGGCCACACTCTTTGTGTTTCATTTCTAAAATGCTTAGATAAGAACTGAGATTTTATCCAGTAAGAAGGGGGGTATTATGGACTTCTTTATCTGAAAAAATACACGATCAAAATGATACTTTCAGAAGATTAATCTTATCCAGTCAAAAACAACAATGGAGGGAGGAGGAGATGAGAAGTAGAAATACAAATTAAAGGCTACAATCCAGCAATTTTGTACAATGATCTAAACTACTAAGATGGGAAAGGAGAAAAGGAATAAGACCAGAAGTAAAAGTCACTGTGATAGAAAAATTCACGTAACAATTGGTTTGTTGTGAAGTGGCGAAGAAAACAAAAATGAGAATAAGAGTCTCGAGCCCAGAGATTATTGAAAGATTGGTAGAAATATTATCAAGTAGGTAAGTCAGAGAGAAGAGTTGCTTTGAGAAGAAAGATAAAGCAATACCTATGGCATGTACCAATGATACACTCAGTACAGACATCCAGATACAATAGAGTACTTGAGAGAGAAATTAAGACTGAGGAAATAGATATTATAGTGGTAAGCATATACAAGTAGTTAGTGGAGACATATAAGGGAGAGGGTGAATGTGTCAAATAAAAGTGCTTTATGTAATGCTGGTCAGAGAAATACCCCAAACAAAAATGTTCATGTTCAGAAAGTCCAAGAAGAGTCAGAACTGGAGATATAGAAGTCCAGTCAGAAAGAATTCGCTTTTGTGGAATATCATCCATATGCAGTGCTTAGGTAGGTATTTCACATATATATTTTACCTCATGTAACTATCAGATGAGAAGGTGGTATGGTAACAGAGGAGGAAAATGTTTCAAAAAGAACCAAGTGTTCAGCAGTGTTGAATGATGTAGAAGCAGTAAGAAGAGAATGAAAACTAAAGAAGAGGTATTGTGTGATTAGGATGTGATTGATGAGTTTGTAGATAATGGGCTCTGATGAAAAAAGACAAACAAAACTGTAGGGACTTGATATGGGAATGAATCCTGTGCTAGTGAACATTGAAATGCAAACAATACAATAATTCAGACAAAAGATTGTAGCAAGTCTGAGGGAAGATGCTTTTGATTTAAAATAGAAAAGATGAGTTATGTGATGAGCATACTGTCTATACATAATAAGAACTAAGTAAATATTTGTTCAATGAAAAGCTAAGTGTTCAGAGTTTGCAAAATAGAAGCTAGAGGGAAGGACAGATAAGCAATTGAAAGTTACTGAATTGATAAGCTCTATGATTTAAAAATACCCACGATATCTATAAGAAACACTACTTCATGGAATTGGACAGATAATGCACAAGCTTTGGACTTTTTGTGATTGTCTTTTTTGTACATGTTTTTAAATCTACAGTGAGTATAGGAAAATAAAGTAAGTGTTGACAAGACATTACTTGAGAAATAGGAATGTACTATCAATAACAATTGTCGTTTACCATTTAAAAGGCCAAACAGGGGGATTGTCAAAAATGGCGGACTAGGGATGACCTCCTCGCTCTTTGCTCTTGGAGAGGGAGGTGAAGAAGGCGGCCTGAATCACTCGAGCGGGTAGTTCTCCTACAGGATCATCTTCACGGATCTACAGGGAAGCTTCGAGGGGCAGCAGCGCCGGGAAAAGGAAGAAAGTGACTCAGTGGATTTACTGTGAAGTTCCGAGAATCCGAGTGGTACTGCGCGGATTGGAGTCTAAGCTGGCCGCGCTTAGCGGCAGCCACACGGCCGTGCGCTCCTTCCTACAGGAGAACAGCTTCTCCCTCACCACCTCCCGCCCACGCAAGCAGAGAAGCGCCTGAAGACAGCGTGAAGAGGTAACACGGACGGGCAGGCAGGCTGGAGAGGAGGCAGGAGCGGAAAGTAATTTGAAATCTCCAGGGCACCGTGTAAGGTCGCCATTGCTGGGAGAACTATAAACACTACAGGCTTAC
>VSMD01081133.1:0-15393 GCA_008750895.1 Mirza zaza | reverse complement strand
GGCGGCTGCGGGAAGGGCTGTTGCCAGCACAAGTGCTGCTGCCAGCAGAGCTGCGGCTGCAAGAGGCAGTGCTGCTGCTAGGCGGCCGCCCGGCGCTGGACAGGAGTTATGGGCACCCATGCTGTTGGTAAGACTTTCCTCCATCCCATCCTGTCTACGCCCTGCTCTCTCCCTATTGCTTGGAGTTTATGGCATGTTTCTCCTTGGTTTTCATGCTCTGTAGTTTAAGTAATTATTTCCATTTCTAAGGTAGCAGGGGAATCTCATACAATGTCATCCAAGCACAAAGATGGGAAACCTTTGATTACTCCTCTGCTGCGTGCTGGCTCTGGTGGCCACAGCACTTGGCACATGCTGCTAGTTCTGCTGCCCTGGGGAAGCAGGCCTGGCCTCCACTCCGGGCAGTTACTGTGGGGCCCGAGTCCCTCGATCCATTGCTGTCCACTGATTCCCACCCCACCAACCCTGCTGTGGGAGATTGATCCCTGCAGACGCTGTCTTGAGACCTTGTTTTTCTGTTCTTCTCTTTTTGTTGGGTAGTACAAGCCTTCACGGTTGAATTGTGCCTAAGCCAACAGGAATACATTCCAGGGTGTGAGTGACTCTCAGCTCTTGAATAGCACCCCACAGCCCTGAGCTCACACCTGTGGGATCAGGATGCTCACAATTTTATCCCTAATGTGTGGTCATTGCTGCTGTACACCAGCGTCCTGTCTGTGAGTACAATGGATTCCTGAGTTCTCCAACGTGGCTTTGTGTTTCTAGTTATTACACAGCAACCTTCTAAATGTCTAATAAACTATACTAAATTATCCTTAAAATACTGACTCATGACAGCTTCTTATTTGGTGGTTACCTCTGAGGGTGGATGCATGGGCAGTATTGAGTAGGGAGGAAAGAGACCTCCTTGCATTGCTTGAATTTATTGTGAGTGTGAACTACTTCTATAATGGAAGTTCTGTGTTAATCAGCATTAAATTTTTAATATTTTATCTGTTTTGAATCTATATTGTGACCTGAAATATTAGCATTTTTTTTCAAGGAAGGCTTAAGTAAACTGACAATAATATCCAAGCACACTCATGTACACACATACACACACACGAGGCTGGACAAAATCTACCTCGGGCATCAGAATTTCTGCCTTTGCTAGCCAGCTAAACTTCTGTCATTGGGTCCTGTTTAAATGATATAGCCATACAACACAACACTCCATAGATGCCAAAAAGAGTGAAATATCCTGGAATAAGACAAGAGAGTAAAAAAAAAAAAAAAAAAAGCCAAAAGGATGTAGAAGAAGAAGAAAGAGTAAGATAGACCTCTATGAACTGAGAAGGAATGATTTGACAGCTATTAAATGTTCAAAAAGCAAGGTAGACTAGGGTGTGTAAATCATTTGTATAAGCAGAAATTTACCCCCCAAAATTATAACATGAAGTCAAGGGAAAAGTGCTATCATTGAGGCACACATGAGGTGTTGTGTGGAGTGGATACAGGAAAATGAAAAGGGATTAGGGTGGAGTTCATGACAAAAGAAGACCTGACCTTCCAGAAATCCTACAGGCTTCTGGATGACACAGACATCGCCATGTGTTGTAGTGTTCTAGTGACATGGCGGCTGAGAACTAGTAATGCTCCAGAAGCCCTTAACCGGGGAGAGCCATGCTCCGAATTCCACTACAGTGGGCCCCGTGTATCTTTTCAAGCACACACCACAGCTGTGGGGCTGGGCCAAGGGACTCCAGGCAGAAATAGTGGCAGTGACATGTGACCGTGCTGCCCTCCCTGCTATGTAGGGTGCAGATGTCTCTGATCTTCAATTGGCCAAAGACCACAACGTCTCAGGGTTCCCATGGGCTGGAAGTGAAGCACTTTGGGGGAAAATCAGTGGATTATTGTATTCAAGTTAGCTCAACCCGTAGGCTTTATTAAATAATTCTCCCTAACCTTATTCTGTGCAGGTTTTCAGCGTCTCATAGGCCCTGGCCAGAATGTTTTCTCTGATCAGGGAAATAGACCACATCTACGACCATTGCTCAGCTTCCCAAGGAAACAGAGATGAGACTTATGCCAAAATATATGTTCACAGCAGAGGTGAGGATTGTTCTGGAATGCATGCTACGAATGGTAAAAGCACTTCCCCTAACACTCCAGGAGGTGCCACACCTAGACACCAACAGCTGCCTTTACCTCCTTCCTGAGTCCACCTGTTGTCACTTCAGATTATAGAAATTGACATGGAACATTAGAAGA
Organism: Mirza zaza; assembly: GCA_008750895.1. Classification (NCBI taxonomy): domain Eukaryota; kingdom Metazoa; phylum Chordata; class Mammalia; order Primates; family Cheirogaleidae; genus Mirza; species Mirza zaza. Next base: position 13,140 of record VSMD01081133.1, on the reverse strand, counting down.
TAAAAATGGGGGAAATAGAGTGGTTTTTCCCTGCTGTACATTTTTTTCTCAATTTAAAATAACATAAGTTCATTGTAGATAATTTTAAAATACAGAAAAATATAAAAGAAAATTAATAGCGTCTATAATAACCACTTTTACCATCCTGTTGTATTTCCTTCCATCATTTTCCTAGGCTTTATTTTTTCCCAATATTTTTATTTTGGAAAATCTTAAACCCCCCAGGAAAGTTGCAAGAATATTACAATAAGATCCTGTATACCACTTATTTAAGTTTACCAGTGGTTGACATTTCGCTATACATTCTGTTTTAGTTGGCTACTAATGATAGTTGGCATGATGAATGACTTGCAGGCTGTCTGGCTCTAGACCTGGGCTCTTGCCCTCATCCATGGAAGTGGACACCATGTTGCCCTCAAAGAGAATGAGGAAGTACTTGGTGTAGTGATGAGGGAGTATCTCTAGGTTATGTTACATGAAAGAAGCAAGGTATGAAACATTTTTCTCCCCATTTAAGTTGCAGAAATTATACTTTACCCCTAAAATGTTTAGCATGTACCTCCCCAAAGGGATACTGTCCTTCAGACTACAATAAAATTTTAACATTCAAGAAATTTAAAAGTGACACATGCTATTACCTAATGTATAACCAATATTAAATTTCCCTAATTATCCCAAGAATGTCTTATAGTTTACATCTGTATTTTTAATAATTTTTCATCTTGGGTCCAATCACAGATGCATTTTTAATAGGTTTTGATCTAGGATGGTCCTCTAATATTTTGTTTTTGATAAGTTATTTTGCAAAATAACCCTCAATACGCATTTGTCTTGTTGTTTCCTCATGGTCAGATTCTGGCTGGATATTTTTGCAGGAATATTACATAGACAATGTATTTTTCTCAGTGTATCACATCAAGAAGTATGTGATGTCAGTTTATCCCATTACTGGTGATGTTAAATTTAATCACCCAATTTACATGATGTCCACCAAATGTCTCCATTGCTAATCTACTCTTTTTTCCTTTTAATTAATATGTCAGTATTTCCTGTCCATTTATATTATAAAATTAAAAGTATTGTGAATATATAATTTTGTATTATATAATAAATATAATACACAGAATATACACATGAACTAATGTAAAATTACCCTTATCTATCAAATATTTGCTTTTTTTCTAAATGTCTTTTTTTCTAAATGTCTAACTAATGTAAAATTACCCTTATCTATCAAATATTTGCTTTTTTTCTAAATGTCTAATAAACTATACTAAATTATCCTTAAAATACTGACTCATGACAGCTTCTTATTTGGTGGTTACGTCTGAGGGTGGATGCATGGGCAGTAAAATTACCCTTATCTATCAAATATTTGCTTTTTAGAAACTGTTTTTAATGACAACATAATAGCCAATTATGTGCATAAGTTCTGTAATTACCTTATATCCACCACTAAGATACCTAAGCTAACTATTTGGGAAAATAAACTTGGACACCAATCACCAAAAAAAAAAAAAAAAAAAATACAAAATGGGTTTTTTTTTCTTATTTCAAAGTTTTTATAGGCTTCTGGTTGCAACAATAGTATAGCGAGGACTCACTCTTAATCCAGCTTCCCCCAATGGTAACATCTGACACAACTATAGCGCAATAGAAGATGATTTTTTTAAGTAAAACCCTACATCACATCAAGTCCCCATAAGTTCCAGATGGATTGAGTATTAAAATATAAAAAGTAAACTCTAAAGGTAGGATAAAAATATGGGAAAATAGTTTTATATTCCTGGGCTGTGGAACACCTTGCTTATGTGGGACCAAAATCAAAAATCATAAAGGACAAAATTGATAGATATAACTTATAAAATGTTTAAACTTCTGACAAAAACACAAAGCTTCGAAATTTCTAAAATGGGGAGAAATATATATATTCACAGGACAAAAGATTAGTATCTTCATATGTAAAGAGCTTTTATAAATCCATATGTGGAAAAATGTGCAAAGGACAGAATAGGGTATTTTTAAAAGAAATGTAAGCCAGAGCTCCTTGAAAAATGAACGATTCCAGGTTTAGGGCATAAAATGCACAAGATGATCCTTGAACATCTTGTCACACCAGAAAACAAAGAAGCTACCAATAAGTAATGAGGTCATATCAACAGGACAATTTAAGCATAAAAAAATAATAATAGCTACTATGAACTGAAACACATAAAAATACTTTTAAATCTATGAGTTCTTAATAATAGCAAATTAAAAAAATCTCACTAGTCATCTTTAGAAGGTGGTGGAAAATTAATGTATTATTTTGAAATTGACTTTTAAAAATGGTGGGAGGAGAATCAGGCATTTATCCTCTTCTTTCCCAAATAAACTATACCTCTGAGTAAGTAAAAAGTTGAGGAGGGCATGTTTCTCTCTGTAGAAGTATTCCAGCTAATAAATGAGGAAAAAAATAGAATTTCAACCATCATTTTGCAAGCCTAATGAATTAACGGATATAGGCAATGACTACCAGTGGATACTAATATCACATAAGAAAGATAAATAGAATTACATGCCCCCTATTGGAAGAACCCAACACCACCCATGAAGCATTCTTGTCCAAAAACAGAAACTGAATCGTAGTATGCCTCTAGATCTAATTTCCAACTTACTAGAAATACAGGGTGTTAAATGCAATTGTCAAAATCCAAAATTTGACCATGGAAAACGCTACAGGAAGAACAAAGTTGAAGGTTAGTGAAGGAAAGAGTGAGATGGAAGGGGAACTGCAGTTAAAAGAGACTTTAAGAGACATTTCTACCAATCACAGTGACATACAGACCTTAGAATACTAAGTCAAACAAAGTAACTGTTTTTAACCCTTTGCACTCACTTGCTTTTTTCTCATCATCCACTTGACATTATCCACACTCGACATCCAAGTGCAAAGGGTTAAATTAAGTTAATCAAGGAAATTTGAGCATGATTAATTATTAAAAGATATTAAAAATACTCTTAATTTTTAGGCATGATGATGGTATTGTGGTCATATTTTAATTTAAGTTCTTAATTTTTTTATACACATATTAAATATGTGTATCTTAGAAATTTTGCTTCAAAATAATTGACCAAAAATTAATCATTGTTGAAGCTTTATGCATGGGAGCTTATTATATATGTTTAAAGTTTTTTCTCAATAAATAATTTAAAAATATAAAACATCAATGAATACTATATAATTACAAATAGATTACTAATAATAAAAATACTAATTTTTCACCTGCTGCCTTAACAAAATATTATTTTAATCATATTCAGTGTTAGTCACAGAGTATAAAGCAAGCATTGTACACTGTGAGTGGGAATAGCTGATATAAATTTTATAGAAGGCAATTTGGTAACTTTTATCACTATTCGAACTATTTGATCTAATAATTCCACCTCTAGATTCTTGCCTCAAGGAAATAACCAGAGGAGAAAAAAGATGTAACATACAGCTAATATAAGATCTCTTATTTTGTGCCAGTCACTAATTAATTAACCTGCATAATAATAACTCTATGAGTTAGGCAGTAGTATTATTATCATTTCTATTTTAGGAAAAGGACACCACAGAGGTTAAGTCATTGCACAAATTCGTAAGAATTGGATCTGGGATTTAAACCTTGTAACTCTGACCCTATGCCTGGGTGTATTGTTTGGGTATTCATTACAACATTATTTATAAAAGCAAAATATAAGAAATAACCTAAAAGTCCTCGTATAGGGGTTTGGCCCAATAAAGTGTGTTATATACAATTGATAGTTATTATATGTGCATCCAGCATATTTTATTTTCAGACATACAGTATCTGTACATGTATGCATACAATGCTCATTTTCCCCCATAAAATGGCTGTGCAGTATATTCCAAACAAAAACAAACTGTAGTGACATGCTACCCTCCAGGTCACCCAAATATCCAGGCCTCTGATCAGAGTAGGGTCACATTTCCATTAAATTCCCCAGTCATTGTGGCTGGATCCACCCTCAGCTTTTGCTGGAATTGAATCCCTCTGGTGGTCACCGCTGAGTCCTGTACCCTCCTACCTCAGTTTGTCCCAAGGGTTCCCTGGGACACTGGTCACATACCCAGATGCTGCACCACCTACCTCACTGCATCCTACACTGCACCACTTTCATCCGCTTCTGGCTTCTTCATCAGCTGAGCAAACTCTACTGGTGTCCACTACTTTTATGCCATTCAAACTAAGCTCCCCTTCTCCACGCTCCCTCCCAAGGGTGGAGCAGGGTCTTCCTTTAATTCTCCACAACCTTTTAGATCCCAGATTATAATTGCTGGCACATCTCTACCCAAGGTTCAAAGACAACAGAGAGTAATTTACAATCATGGCCAAATACAGCCTCTGGGTGCCTCATGGGAGGGCTCAGAACTTTGTCCCATGCTGCCTGGCAGGTAGCACCAGCTCGCTCCCTCCTGCTCAGGAAAGCCCTCAAGCATCTTTGCTGTCCTTGGAGTCCAGCCAGGAACCACAATTAAACTGCAATGAAAGGAGGAGGATTCCCCCAGCCCCGGCAGCACCTATGTCCTCTTCCCAGATCTGCCTCAGCTGCAGGTGATGAGTTGGAATATCTGCTCCCTCCAGGGTGAATCCCACCTTACTCCACCCACACGGGAGCGAGCTTGCCCTCTACTCAAGTTTGTTGCTGGACAATTACTTCAGGACTCAATAATCCAACATCAGTACCTCCTCACACTGGAGTATTTCAAGTATCCATGTGTGGGATATGAATATTACATCTTTGTTGAAATGTCAAACTCTGTCCTGTTCACTTTTTTTTTTTTTTTTTTTGAGACAGAGTCTCACTTTGTTGCCCCAGCTAGAGTGAGTGCCGTGGCGTCAGCCTAGCTCACAGCAACCTCAATCTACTGGGCTCAAGTGATCCTACTGCCTCAGCCTCCCGAGTAGCTGGGACTACAGGCATGCGCCACCATGCCTGGCTAATTTTTTGTATGTATATTTTTAGTTGGTCAATTAATTTCTTTCTCTTTTTAGTAGAGACAGGGTCTCGCTCAGGCTGGTTTTGAACTGACCTCCAGCAATCCGCCCCGCCTCAGCCTCCCAGAGTGCTAGGATTACAGGCGTGAGCCACCACGCCTGGCCTGTCCTGTTCGTTTTTGCTGTCCCTCCTCCAGCTGGGAGTTAAAATAGAACTAGGGCATCTTTTGTAGACACCAGAGGTCAATACTCCAAACCACTGTGAGCCTCGGTTTGAACAAGAGCACACACCACCCAGCCCCCAGGAAAGGAGCCACCTGAGTCTACAAAGAGAAAAGAAACACATCTGCCCAAACAGCTCCATATGAAAACACCAGGAATAAATTCCAAATGGACATGACCGAATAGAACCTCTGTGTCCACCTCTGCAGGAACAAGGGGCAGATGCTTGTCTGCCTGTGGTCCCAAATCAAAGGAGCGGTACCTTGGAAGTAATTGGTGTTTCCACATCTAAGGCAGAGCGCTGCTTTAAACTTCTATGTGAAAGCTCTCCTGATCTCTCCAAGGTTTTACACGGGACACAATTATAAGAGGGAAGACATGTGACAACTTAAGCTTTACATGTCTGTCTTAAGTTTTCAGTGTCTAACAAGACTCCGAACTCTTGATCTTACTACTAGTAGCCCCTACCCACCACCCAAAAAAGGCGCACGCTTTTCCCACAGACATGCCTTTTCCAGCTAATCTCAGTTAATAGAAACTCTATCCTTTTGGCTACATGGGCTAAAAAGACATCGGTGCCACCTTGGCTTTTTTTTTTTTTTTCACCCCATGCCCTGGACTGGATTTATCAGCAAATCCATTTGTTATCTGAACCTGGCCCTCTGATCGCCTACACTCCTACCCAACAGGTCCGAGCCTCATCTGCCCCACCAGCAAGAGCTTCCTCTAGCAGGTCCCATCCCGGTCCCTCCCAAGGTCAACTCTCAAGGTACTGTTCAGAGTAATCCTTTTACCGTGGAAGGCAGGTGAACCCTTCGCAGCTTCCTGGCTTCACTCGCAGTCAAAGCTGAAGTTTACAGTGACCTAAAATGACCCCCATGAAATGCAGCACCCACATGACCTTACCGAACTCTATACTCCCAGCACACCATTCAGCTGGTGCTAGGTGAACTGCCTTCTCACTCTGCCTTTCTCACCTTCTAGAATGCTCTTGTCCAAGATAACTGGACAGTTTACTCCCTGTTACCTTGTAGTCTTTGCTCCAATGTCACGTTCTACCTGAGTCCTATTTGCACTACCCAATTTAAAACTGAAATCCCACTCACCCATCCTACAATCCCAATCTGTCGTACTCTGCTTTATTTTTTTTTATAACACCCCATTTTAACATTCTTTCTTTCTATATATTTTTTTGAGACAGAGTCTCACTTTGTTGCCCAGGCTAGAGTGAGTGCCCTGGTGTCAGCCTCGCTCACAGCAACCTCAAACTCCTGGGCTCAAGCAATCCTCCTGCCTCAGCCTCCTGAGTAGCTGGGACTACAGGCATGTGCCACCATGCCCGGCTAGTTTTTTCTATATATATTAGTTGGCCAATTAATTATTTTATTTAAATTTAATTAAATTAATATTTAAATTAATTTATTTAAATTATTTAATTAAATTATTTAATTAAATTAATATTATTAAATAAATTAAATTATTAAATCATTAATTTATTTAAATTAATTTATTAATTTATTTCTATTTTAGTAGAGACGGGGTCTCGCTCTTGCTCAGGCTGGTTTCAAACTCCTGAGCAATCCGCCCGCCTTGGCCTCCCAGAGAGCTAGGATTACAGGCGTGAGCCACCGTGCCCGGCCCCATTCTTTATTTTTTTAAGGGGCACAGAAAACAATGGACCACACTTTCTTTGGTTCACAAAACACTCTAAGCATAGCCTTCTTTATTTAATTCACTAATTATTTTAATAACATCACAGTCCAGGACCTTGACAATTTGGTCTAACCATAACGTTCCTCATCACCCAACCCATCCTCCTGCCTCCCAGCACCCAAGATAGTTCTTAGCCTAAAGCTTGTGTTCATCATTCCTTTGTGTTATTTGAATATGGTTCTACAACATCTATACGAATTCCTTTCTGTGAATATGCTATCATCTATTTGTCCATCTACTCTCCAGATGGTAGGAATTCCTATTGTTTCCAAGTATTTGCCATTTTTGACAGCGCTGCTAGGATCATTTGTGTTATATCTGCTGGAGCACATGTGTGAGAATTTATACACACTTAGGAGTAGAATTCCTGAGTCTTGTGGAAATAACTGAAGGCTAATCAGATGAGAACAGGCAAAGCCATGTTATGCAATGTTTGCCAGAGGATAGAGCCAACCATCATCAATTCCTTTTGGCAGACACTTAAATGCAGGCAGAGGAGTAGGAAATCTCCATAGTGGGGAAAAGGGAAGGCTTCAGGTGTGCCTGGATTGGAGGCTGTCGTCATGGGAAAGCTAGCTGTAGATGGGCTAACTAGAAGTGAGGCGTCACAGGTAATTGGTCAGGGGTACATATTTGGCTTTCTCTGGTTGGTCCTAAGTTGGAAAGGGAACAATTAGAGATGCTGTCTGTAAGGTTTTCGGTGTCAGAAGAAATGTAATGAGGCTAAGTGAAAGCTAACAAAGGTAGCATTTATTGAAAGCACTCCAGGGTGACGTTCAAGGGTCCCAGAGAAAGGGCACCCAGAAGTCGCACTCTCAGGACTGTGTCCTAGCCTTTATAGGGGAACTGCAACTGTTTTGGGGGTGATGCAGGGTCTAAGCAGGAAGTTCTGCAACTGGAGCTGCAACCACTTTTTGGTGGGGGTGCAGGATCTAAGCAGGAGTTCTGCACCTGGACGTCCTCCTGCCTTGTCTTGGCAGTTTGTCTGAGTCGAGATGTCCCGCCAATGACAGGATGCAGTTGCCACAGCACAGCACATACTGTTATCAACGGAACACCCCGGCCCAGGGGCTAGGCGGGTCTAAGGTAGTGGAGCAAGGGAAAAAGGGGGAGTGTGGCCATCAGCCTTACACTGTCAGTTATCAATTGAGTCCTGCCCATTTGGGGTCAATTGCCATCATTCTGCTTCCTGGACTGTTTGTAAGAGATAGTAGTCTGACTTCCTACATGTCTGACTTGCACAATAGAGAGCAGGCTGGCTGCCTAGGCTGGTTATGATAATGGATTGGTTTCCTAGGATGATTGCTGCAGTCTATAGGTCAGAGATCTATATTTGATTTGATCATGGTCCATTTGGATATTCAGTCTCCAGTCTCTAACGTGCTATATAGTATACTTACTTATTATCTGTACTGCCTGTGGTGACTAGGTTATTAGTCCTATGAGTGCAGACATTTGTTTTGTTGTTGAAGTAGTCTTGGTGGCTAGAACAGTGCCCAACAAATTATAAATACTCAATTATTTACCTATGAAAATATGCTAATGATATATGTTCTTTATTTTTCTGTTAGCCTCGGAAATAAAGATTTTTCCACAGAGATCCCATCCTCCTCCATTAGTACATATGTGGTCTTGGCCTGGCTCATTTCTGTATATCCTACATGCCCACCACAGTGTCTGACACAAAGTTTGCAATTGCCGGATATATGTTGAAGCAAATTCATCTACTGAACGTTATTGTCTGGTTCTTTTGAGTGTACATATTAATGCTTAAAGTGGCAGGCAATAACAAGTAAAAACCTCCAGAGCCAACACTGTAGCCCCTTGTCCTCTAGGCCTGTCTTGGGCCAGGTAGGAAGTGCCCATTTTCCCTTGAGCCTCGTGGAACCCTGGCAAAAGCCTGTCTTCAGAAGCATGCTTGAATTATTATTTGATATGTACTTTGAACTTGCCCCCTGCTACAGCCTCTTCTGCAGTTCTCTTCACTGCAGTATTTCTGAAACATCTGCTCTCTGGAGTACTTCCAAGAATGGAAGATAAGAGAGGAGAGGACACATCCTTCAGGTCTCAGGGTCAGGAACAAGAGCCAGTTGGAGTAAACCACCTTTCTCCGCCCAGGGCAGCTGTCAGCCCCCTGGAAGACCCTTCCGCCACTTTTTCCATCTCTCACTTTTGACAAGGAACAGAGGTAGGTACAAAATTCTGATGGATAACTCATTTAAAAGGTCTCTACATTCGGAAGATGGGTGTATCAACATTATACATGTATGTGGTTTCACTTTCAGAAAACTCAGAGATGTGGCATGAAAGCCATGCCTGGTGACCTTTGTTTTTATGTTCTTATAATATTCTTACTTGTGATAGACAATGATCAAAGTGGATAAAGAGTTTTAGTAAGTCACAACTCTTACTAACAGATTTATTCAAATATTATCACATTAGTATTTGGTGACCATAATCTGACAGAGAGATAATTAACTAGTACTGGTGATGGAATTTTTAAAAATCTCCTTAAACTGTAATCAAATTTCAGTCTGCGAATAGAACCAAACTAAAAGAATCAAAATATACATAGCGATACATTGCTTTAGCTGTTAAATTTCATCTGGCTATAGACACTGAGGTTAAATGTATTAGAAAACTTGATTCTAAGGGTAGAGAGAAAGTGCTGGAATAAGAGCCCATTGATACAATGCTCTGGATTCTTTTTCTGACTTATGTAAGAGCACAGTGTAAGCTACCAAATCTTTACCATTCTGTGAAAAGGTATTAGCGGCAGATTATTCATAATTATTCTAAGCCCAACTCAAACAAACATCAGGGTCTAACTTATTTTTCTAGGTTTAGTTGCATTTTTCAGTTAGACACATTCAAATAACAAAAGAGAGGAGATATTGATTAATCTTTGATGCCACTTTTATGTGGTTTATTGGGAAAAGATTGTCTTAGGTTTACAGAAACAGAAAATAGGATAAGAGACACAGGATGCACAAGCGACAGAACAGAAGGAGGGAAAAGGAATGTAAACAAACATGTCAACAGTAAAATTTCAAGAAATCGTAGCATTGAAAACCATCACTGAATTTTGTGGGGCTCATACTCTGTTGGGTGATTGACAGAGAAGGTTCGCGTTGGTGTTTTTCATTTCGAGGCAGAATCTCAGAGACCTGGAGACATAGATGAAACTTCTTCTGGTTTTTAAATCGAAGAGGAGTGACAGGAGGAAAGAAAATCTTACCAATCGGACGGTTACCTGCAGCACCTGCACAGAGCCCGGTGCGCCTAGCAGCAGCACTGCTTCTTGCAGCCGCAGCTCTGCTGGCAGCAGCACTTGTGCTGGCAACAGCCCTTCCCGCAGCCGCCGCCGCAGCCGCACGAGCCGCACGAGCGGCGGCAGCAGCAGATCACGGGCGTGCTGCAGCACCCCCCGCAGCAGCCGCGGCAGCAGGGGCAGCAGCCCGAGCAGCAGCCCACCCGGTAGCACCTGCAGCCGCCACCGCAGCCACCGCAACCGCCACCACAGCCACCGCAGCCACCGCAGCCACCACCGCAGCCGCCACCGCAGCCACCGCCGCAACCGCCACCGCAGCGGCCACCGCAGCCACCACAGCCACAGCAACCCATGGTGTCAGTAGAGAGGACTCAGGACAAGTGAGGAAGGCGGACTCAGGAGAGGTGAGGGAGGTCTGGTGCCTCCTTCTGCTGGGGCAGGCCCTTATATACCAACTCCAACAAGCCGGGCCCAGAATAGACGGCCCATTCCTTGTTATTGTTTATCCCAATTCCCATAAAAGATCTCACGAGTCATCTTATGTCCTTCCTTGTTGACATCTTCACAGTTAATATTGCTAAATTTAACCTTTGCTACTCTCTTAAGTCTATTAATATACTTGGATTACAACAACCTTCTAAGAGGCTTGTGTTCATAAGAATTTAAACGTGTACATATATTTTGCTCCAGAATTAAAATAGTACCTGACACATTGCAAACATTAAATTCTATTAAATTAAACAACTACCTAAAATATTTAAGAATATATTGTTATATAGTCATAAGAATCTGAATGCAGAGCCAGGTAAAAGCCCTCTTGTTTCCATTTATACTTAGTTGACACAGGTTAGACACAACATTGTTTTTTCTCTATTGGGATTCATCACACATCCTTGTTATAAAAAACTTCTTGAAGGAATGAGTGAAAAACCAGCATCAAAAAAACAAACAAACAAAAAAACCACAGAGTAGGTATTTTTAAATGTATTATGTTTCACATCAGATCTCAGCTTAAAACCTGTGTTTTCTTTCTGTAGCTCCCTGGGATTTTTCACTCACCAGAAGAATCACTTGATCATTAAAAATTACCCAGAAAAAAAACAATCCTGCAGCCTCTAGTGCTAAATATGCAATTTACGTGGGGCCTGCTCCCAAGTCATCTGCCAGGAGTGAGGCTTCTGTCTATTGTCTGTCTGGTAATTAATTGGGAGAACGAAAGTAAGGAAGGCTTCATCCAGGGCCTGGCCTTCCCTTGTGCCTCTCTGGCGTCTCAGGCCTGTGGCCAGGCCCAGGCGCTGATGGAATGTTTACGTGGAATGATCCCTCTGACTCCACCTGCCAGGCCTCCACTTCCTGCCCCAGTAGCCTGGGGTGAGATCCACAGGGCTGTGGGCTGGCTCCACTGTCTTCAGGAAGTAAGGCCTGCCCAGCTCCTCCCTGTTCCCCACAGCTCACCTAAGAGGCGCAGGGACTTGCTGTAGGGAGCCCTCTGCCCTTCTCAGAATCACCCTGCAGGTTCCAGATCGGGTAGACCTGGCTTTGCAGTGGCTGCACGTCCCTCAGAATGCTGGTGTCCCTGGGTTTACAATTGGCATCTCTTTTATAAGCCAACTTTTTAAAAGCACAAGAAAGAAGCCTCAAAATACCCTCCCTTGACGTACTGCTGGGCAAGGAGAAGGCGGTAAGGACTCTTCCTGCCCCCACTGCAGTCACCTGGCGCCCTGGTGACGTTCTGCTGCAGCCCTAGACACTCAGGAAATGTCTGTGATGGCCCATGTCGCAGACGCAGGCATCACCTCCAGGCCCTGAACTACTTTATCTTGTATTTTTCAGCAATCGTTTTCCTACCTCTGCAGTATAGACAGACACATAGTTATGTCATTGATAGTGCAACACTCAGCGGCTTTCTAAGGAGACTGCTGTGCTAAAATTAGCAGTGTGATCATGTCAAGGGCATTCAAGACGGGAGTAAATGAAAGGTCATGTGAGATTCTCCCATGGATATTGGGCTAAAAATAAAGTGGGGTGGCGGTATATGAGGGCCTCCCCCGGCAGAAGGAGGCACCAGACCTCCCTCACCTCCACTGAGTCCTCTCTCCTCACTTTGCCTGAGTCCTCTCTACTGACACCATGGGTTGCTGTGGCTGTGGCGGCTGCGGTGGCGGCTGCGGTGGCGGCTGCGGTGGTGGTTGCGGTGGCGGCTGCGGTGGTGGCTGCGGTGGTGGCTGCGGTGGTGGCTGCGGTGGCTGCGGTGGCGGCTGCGGTGGCGGCTGCAGGTGCTACCGGGTGGGCTGCTGCTCGGGCTGCTGCCCCTGCTGCCGCGGCTGCTGCGGGGGGTGCTGCAGCACGCCCGTGATCTGCTGCTGCCGCCGCTCGTGCGGCTCGTGCGGCTGCGGCGGCGGCTGCGGGAAGGGCTGTTGCCAGCACAAGTGCTGCTGCCAGCAGAGCTGCGGCTGCAAGAGGCAGTGCTGCTGCTAGGCGGCCGCCCGGCGCTGGACAGGAGTTATGGGCACCCATGCTGTTGGTAAGACTTTCCTCCATCCCATCCTGTCTACGCCCTGCTCTCTCCCTATTGCTTGGAGTTTATGGCATGTTTCTCCTTGGTTTTCATGCTCTGTAGTTTAAGTAATTATTTCCATTTCTAAGGTAGCAGGGGAATCTCATACAATGTCATCCAAGCACAAAGATGGGAAACCTTTGATTACTCCTCTGCTGCGTGCTGGCTCTGGTGGCCACAGCACTTGGCACATGCTGCTAGTTCTGCTGCCCTGGGGAAGCAGGCCTGGCCTCCACTCCGGGCAGTTACTGTGGGGCCCGAGTCCCTCGATCCATTGCTGTCCACTGATTCCCACCCCACCAACCCTGCTGTGGGAGATTGATCCCTGCAGACGCTGTCTTGAGACCTTGTTTTTCTGTTCTTCTCTTTTTGTTGGGTAGTACAAGCCTTCA
>VSMD01081119.1:0-13913 GCA_008750895.1 Mirza zaza | reverse complement strand
TTTATTCTTTTAAGACCCACCTCAAGTAAAATGTTCACTTCCGTGGCATGTGATGGAAAGGAGAAATAATTCTTATGCGTGCCATTCAACAGCTGAGTTTCATGCTCATCCATCTGTCTTCTCTCAGAACTGATGATGATAATAGCAATTATATGGAAAACAGTGCGGTTAACAGCGGTGCCTCTCTCTTCTTTCCCTCCTCTCTACCCGACTGCACTCTCCCAGACACTACATGGTGCTGGTCCCCTCCCTGCTCCACACTGAGACCCCTGAGAAGGGCTGTGTCCTTCTGAGCTACCTGAATGAGACAGTCACTGTGCGTGCTTCCTTGGAGTCTCTCATGGGAAACAGGAGCCTCTTCACTGACCTGGTGGCAGAGAAGGACTTATTCCACTGTGTCTCCTTCACTGTGAGTGTGGCCGTTTGAATTTATGTATTCAGTTCTATTGGTCAAGGTCTTAGGGATCCAGTATTCAGTCAAAATAAGGCTTTGGGAGGCTAGTAAGAACTTCAAGAAGGAATTCAAAGGCAGCAACTAAGCATAGAAATTAAAAAGCAATGCAGCAGAGCTGCGTGGCTCACACCTGTAATCCCAGCATTTTGGGAGGCCAACCCAGGAGGATCACTCGAGGCCGGGAGTTCGAGAACATCATGGGTAACACGGTAAGACCCCATATCTACAAAAAAAATTTTTTAATTAGCTGGGCATGGTGGCTTGAGCCTATAATCCCAGCTACTCAGTGATGGTGAGACAGGAGGATTGCTTGAGCCCAGGGATTTGAGGTTGTTGTGAGCTATGTTGTGCCACTGTGCTCCAGCTTGGGTGACAGGGCAAGATCTTGTCTCAAATAAATAAATAAAAGCAATTTATGGATCAACTTAATGATCAAAAAAAACAAACAAAAAAACCCTATTAGCTGGAAATAACAAAAAAGATAATATACACTAAACAAAGAAAACAGATGACTCCTTAAAATTATTAATAAAAGTGGAGAAAACCTTAGTAAAGCAAACTAGGCCCAGAATCAACATGAGCTGCCACTTGTGGGCTGAGAAGAACATATGACTACACACTCTAAGAGTAAAAATCATAGAAATTACTCCAAGAAAATGACAGGTATCTCTTAAGAGTGGCCCATATGTGAGATGTTTATAGCCTAGTGCCAATCAAATATATAATTTTTATAGCCTTAGGACATGCTTCTCCCGTGCCCTTTTGGCATGTAACATCGACTTGGTAAAGCTCAGCGTATAATTGAATCAAGACTCTATTTTCTGGACTATACGAACACGTGAGTCTCAGTTACAGCTTCTCTTACTGAAGTATTTTCCTCCACCTTGTGTTCTTGCTCTCCATTTGTAAAGCAGCAAGAGCCATTCCACCCATGCCAGCTTCCCCTGCTGAGACTGCAGGAGTGAAACTAGGGCAGGGTCTCAGAGAGGAGTGGAACAGAGATGGCGGAGGGGGCTCGGGAGGCTGAACGGGCTCTCAGCATCTCTGCTACATTACAGATCCCGCGGTCTTCGTCCAGTCGGGAGGTGGTGTTCCTCACTGTCCAAGTGAAAGGATCAACCCAGGAATTCAACAGCCGGACCACAGTGATGGTTGAAAACAAAGAGAGTCTGGTATTTGTCCAGACAGACAAACCTATCTACAAACCAAAGCAGACAGGTATGAAGAAGCCTGAGCAACTTCAAAGACAAAGACCTTCCTCCCTTGGATATTCCCCGAAGCTCCTATAATCTTGGTTCCTTTATTGCCTTTCTTACCAGCCACTAGGCCTAGTTTAGGGCTTGGGGGCTCATGGAAAATATTTCTGTTCCAGTGAAATTTCGTGTTGTCTCATTGGATGAAGATTTTCACCCCGTGAATGAGTTGGTGAGTCTCCTATTATCTACATAAAATTATTATTATGTGTATAATGGCTGGGAGCCTACTTTTAGTGTCGCAGGGAGGACCAGGGAGAGGACAAATCAGGCATCACTACCAGTAATTCCGGCATCACGAGGCCACGAGATCCTCATTTGCCATGTTATCCCAGGTCAAGAGAGTAGGTAACTCTTTCTGTCTTTTGCACTGTTACTCAGTTGGGTTCACACAATTAAACTTACTCTTTAGATGGTTCTTAGTTAGGAATATTAGAAAGATACACTAAATAATGGACACAGATAAACCATCAGAGCTACCTAAATTCAAGTAACTTTTCAGAGATTTAGACATTTTGTAAACGCTCCTACCTAAACCTCTGCTATAAAGTAAGATGAGGGTAATCAATTTGTTCCTCAAGATTAACCTTTGATATTTGTGATAAAAAAAGAGAACTGTTTCTATTATAATGCAGACATGAAACCAAAGTCTTCTTTTTTCCCTCCCAAATCTATTCCTCTGCCACCTTTTCTGATCTCGAAAAGAGGCAATTCTTCTCTTCTACCTCCTAAAGCAAGAGATTGTGTTATAATCCTTCCTTCTCTCTCCCACCTCCACGTATACTTCACCAGAAAATCATGTTGACTCAAAACATCTCCAGACTACTTCTTACCACCTGAATTGCCACAACCTATTCCTGGTCAATATCATCTCTAAACAAGATCATTGCAGTAACATTCATTGAAAGTGAGCTACCAGCTTCTATTCTCACTCCTCTATCGAAAATCAAACGCCACATCCATCACTCTGTCAGCTTAAGCCAGCTTTATTTTCTTCTTGGCATTTACTACCACCTGAGAGATGTACACAAAAGGTTTTCTTCCTGTTCATCGTATTATTATGTAAGTTCGGTTAAAACAGACATATTGTTTCTTTGCCCATTGCTATATTCTCAGCACCTAGAATGATGCAGAGCACGTGAGTAGATACTTAATAACTATTAGTTTTTAAAATGAACGAGCATTGATAGCAGAGGAGCTATTCCCATTCTTGCTCATTCTTAGAATTACCTAAAACTTCTATCACCCATACATCTGAGCATGGTGGCTTACAGTTTAATGTTTCTTTCGTCATCTGTATAGCTGCATGGCAAAAGAATGTTCTTCTCTAGCACTCCGGGAGGCTGATGCAGGATGAACACTCAAGGTTACAAGTTTGAAACTAGCTTGAGCAAGAGTGAGACTTCATCTCTCCTAAAAACATAGAAAGAAATTAGCTAGACAACTAAAAATATATAGAAAAAATTATCCAGGCATGGTGGCACATGCCAGTAGTCCCAGCTATTTGGGAGGCTGAGGCAGGAGGATCGCTTGACCCCAGGAGTTTGAGGTTGCTGTGAGCTAGACTGATGCCATGGCACTCTATCCTGGGCAACAGAGTTAGACTCTGTCTCAAAAAAAAAAAAAAAAAAGAATGTTCTTCACGAAAATTCACTATAAGAACTTAAGTAATGTTAGTAAATTCCATTCCTAGTGAATGGTAGTGCATATATATATATTTGTTTCTGATGGTCTGATAAGTTCTTAACATTATGTATTAATTGCCTAAAATAGATGAATTAAAATTCTATAAAAGTTAATCTGGATTCTTTTGTGTTTTAATATAGAGAGAGTTATTCTACACAAAGTTGCTTTGCTTATAAAAAGGATTTGGGAATATTTGAGAACAATTATAAACTCCTTTTTTGCTTTCTCCTTTCAGATTCCGCTAGTATACATTCAGGTAAGCAACTTGAAACATTCCATAATTGGAACGAAAGCAATAAGTTCAGGGAAAATGGTCTTATTTGAGAGGTTCTTACAATATCTCAGAAATGTGCCATTAAGGGAGAAGCCTTCAGACTCACCTAGGATTGGAAGGTTATAACTCACTCCCCTCCTTGCCCCTCACCATGACCCCATTTGTCTTCTTTGTGGGAAACATAGCAGGGTTTTTTGCCTTTCTTTTATTGTCGCTAATGATCTAGAAGCGTTTGTAAGTGATAATGAATTTATCCATAGGACCCAAAAAGAAATCGCATCGCACAATGGCAGAGTCTCCAGTTAGAGAGCGGCCTCACGCAGTTGTCCTTTGCCCTCTCATCAGAGCCCTTTCAGGGCTCCTACAAGGTGGTGGTACAGAAACAATCAGGTGGAAACGTAGAGCATCCTTTCACGGTGGAGGAATTTGGTATGGATAATGGAACATCATGCACACTTTTTTTCGTAGTTAAACCTCTAGTATTCAGAATTTGATCTTATTTTGGAGTCTTTCCCTTCCCCATGGGTGACATTGGGCTTGGAGTAGAACTAACTATATCTAAGTCCAATGAGGAGAGTAAGGATTTGAGAATAGGACTTCATGTAACTTGGTTATTTTTTGTAGCAATAATTAATACTCCAAGAAGTATAGCAATCCTTATTTTAGTGGAGTCTTCCATAACTCATTAAGGCTACGGTGATCTGTCATAATCCCTCAACCAAAATCTCCGTTCAAGAGTAAGGTAGATGTCTTAATCCACGTAGTGTTTCTATAAAGCAATACATGAGGCTGCATAATTTGTAAAGAAAAAAGGTTTATTTGGCTCATGATTCTGCTGGCTGGAAGACTAGGCATCTGGTAAAAGCTTCAGGGAGCTTCTACTCACAGCAGGCAGCAAAGGGGAGCTGGCATGTGCAGATATCACATGGCAAGAGAAGCCAGAGAGAGAGCAAGAGGGAAGATGCCATGCTCTTCTTAACAACCAGCTCTTCTGGAAACAAATAGAGCAAGAAATCACTCAACCACCCCAATCTATTCATGAGCCATCCATCCCCATGACCCAAATACCTCCCATTAGGCCCCTACCCTCCAACATTGGGATCAAATTTCAACATGAAGTTTGGGGAAACAAACATCCAAACTATAGGAGTGGATATGGTTATATTGGAGAGTGCCTTCCTTTTCATACACCTAAAAGAGAATTAAGAAATTATTACAGAGAATCTGAAAATATTAATGCCCCCAATATTGAAAACTAATCACCAGCCTTCTTTATTGCTATCAACAGTGCTTCCCAAGTTCGAAGTGCAAGTGACAATGCCAAAGGTAATCACCATCTTGGAAGAAGAGATGAATGTGTCAGTGTGTGGCCTGTAAGTTGATTATTTTTCATCTTTTGAGGAAAATTATTTAAAAGAGACTCATGATTTGGGATATTTTGGCTAGTTTCTCTAGGAGCAGTGGCAACACAAATACTGTATTTTGGGAACATCTCCATCTGTAGAATGCTCTTCTTCTTTTGCTTGTCTATTTTTCCTTCTTATTTTCTTTCGTATCCATATAAGTATTACTATAACTATAAGGAGGTGGGGAACTGTTTCTATAGAGGCTATGCTACTAGGATGGATTCTGAAAGTAACAAAACTGCATGCACACATGAACAAAACAAAAAAAAGACATGATAGTGCTGAAGGATAGTGGATTTCCCTTAAACAGATGCAACCAGACATATATTAGAGAGACGATCAACAGGTGGTTAAAGAGGAAATTTAATCATCAACAGATCACTTACATGACCTTGCATGTATTGTCAGAAAATGGCCTAGATTCAGAATTTGTAGAGACAGATGTATAACAAAATCCCATCTAACTCACTGGTCTATCTATGGCGAGTCACATACCTCACTGCAACTGCCATTATTACTGAGGAGACTGGACATGATCTCTCAGTATGGTTTCTTCAAGACTTAAAAATTCATGTTTCTAAGATCTTGTGCTCCTACCCCTGCTAGCCCACAAGTACCACTTGCAGGAAGAGCAGACAGAGTGAAGAAACTAGTCCTGCCTAAAGACCACATATGTAATGCACCTACTGCTCAGCTGGGCCCTGCCTCAGGCTGTCTCAGAGCAGTGGCCAAGTTCCTGGAGCTACACAACTGGTGATGAGCCAATGCTCTTGCAAATAGAGATATAGAGGTCATTTCAAATGGGGAAGGAAGCACAGTGATCCTCTGTGACATATTTGTGGAACAATTCCATTTTAGTGAAAAGTAAGCAAGTAAGGCTGGGCATGGTGGCTCATGCCTGTAATCCTAGCACTCTGGGAGGCCAAGGCGGGAGGATTGCTTGAGGTCAGGAGTTCAAAACCAGCCTGAGCAAGAGCGAGACCCAGTCTCTACTATAAAGAGAAAGAAATTAATTGGCCAACTAATATATAGAGAAAAAATTAGCCGGGCATGATGGCACATGCCTGTAGTCCCAGCTACTTGGGAGGCTGAGGCAACAGGATTGCTTCAGCCCAGGAGTTTGGGGTTGCTGTGAGCTAGGCTGTCGCCACGGCACTCACTCTAGCCTGGGCAACAAAGCAAGACTCTGTCTCAAAAAAAAAAAAAGTAAGCAAGTAAAACTTGATATAACTAAAGACGGCTGTATATGGTGAGAAGACAATGGAAGCAGAGACACCATCATATTAATACTTTGTATTCCTAGGTAGCCTTAGGGTATTTGTTTCTTATCTTTATTTTTGTTTTGTTGTTTGGTTGGTATTTTTCTCTTTTTTATTTCAAAATATTAAGAGGGTACAAGTGTTTTTGTTACACAAATGAACTGAATAACACTGGAGTCAGGGCTTATAATGTGCCTGCCACCAGAGCAGTGTATGTTGTACCCAATAGGTATGTTTATATCCCTTATCCCACTCCACCTTTCTCTCTTCTTAGTTTCCAATGTTCTTTACACCACTATATAACCGTGTATACCCATAGGTTAGCACCCACTTTTTAGTGAGAACATGAGTTTGTTTTCCCATTCCTGGAATACTTTGCTTAGGATAATATTCTCCAGTTCCATTCAAGTTGCTACAAAAGGCATTATTTCATTCCTTTCTATGGTTAAGTAGTACTCTATATATAGAGAGAGAGTACTCACTAAAAAGTGGGCGCTAACCTATGGGTATACACAGTTATATAGTGTTGTAAAGAACATTGGAAACTAAGAAGGGAGAAAGGTGGGAGTGGGATGAGGCATATACACATACCTATTGGGTACAATATACACTACTCTGGTGACAGGCACATTATAAGCCCTGACTCCACTATTATTCAGTTCATTTGTGTAACAAAAATGAATGAATGAAATAATGCCTATATATTATATATGGAGTACTACTTAACCATGGAACATATGTATATAGCATATATATATATATATATATATCATATCATATATATCATATCATATATATATACTTAATCATAGTTTATACATATATCACATCTTCTTTTTCCACTCATAAACCACAGCCAAATTACTGAATGGGGAGAAGTTGAAAGCATTCCCCCTAAGAACTGGAACAAGACAAGGATGCTCACTGTCACCACTTCTATTCAACATAGTACTGGAAGTCTTACCCAGAGCAATCAGGCAAAAGAAAGAAAGGACATCCAAATTGGGAAAGAGGAGGTCAAACTATCCCTGTTTGCCAATGATATGACCTTGGGTCTAGAAAAACCTAAATACTCTCCCAAAAAGCTCCTGGAATTGATAAATAAATTCAGAAAAGTCTCAGTTTACAAAATAAATGTATACAAAATTGCAGCATTTCTATATATTCATAACAGTCAAGTTGAAAGTCAACTAAAGAAATCAATACCATTCACAATAGCTACAGAGAAAGTATAATACCTACAAATATACCTATCCAAGGAGGTAAAGGATCTCTACAAGGAAGACAACTACAAACACCGATGAAAGAAATCACAGATGACACAAACAAATGGAAAAACATCCCACTCTCAGGAATTGCAAGAATCAACATTGTTAAAATGTCCATACTGCTTGAAGTGACTTACAGATTCAATGCAATTCCCATCAAGATACTAATGTCATTTTCCACAGAACTAGATAAATTAATCCTAAGCTTCATATGGAACCACAAAATAACATGAATAGTCAAAACAATCTTATGAAAAAATAACAAATTTGGAAGCATCATATCACCTAACTTCAAATTATATTACAAGGCTATTATAACCAAAATGGCATGGCACAGGTATAAAGATGTTTTTCTCTTAAGGACAGGTTTAGCTTTTGTATTAATAAAGACATTTTCTAAGATAAAGTTGGAAAGCAATCAAGTTAGAAAAAGATATGATAAAAGAAAAATGTAGTAAATTTTAGCATGTTGCACTGGAGATTTCTAAAAGAGAAGAGTGATTAGTGACTCTTGCCCTCAATATTGTGTGATCCCTGCAGAGAGCAGAGGGAAGTACAGAGGGGGAATGTCCTATTAGTTAAAGGGGAAATTAAATATAAATAGGTAGAACACAGGTATGAAGTTCAATGGCTGCTTTGATTCATTTGGAAATGTTCTCATGACAGGTACACATATGGGAAGCCTGTCCCAGGACATGTGACTGTGAGCATCTGCAGAAAGTATAATAACCCTTCCACCTGCTATGGTAAAGAGTCACAGGCGCTCTGCAAGACATTCAGTCAACAAGTAGGTTGAAAACTCTTCCTTTTAGGAAATAATAATAAAGGCATTGTTGACAAGCAGTGAGTTGCAACATGGTGCTAACTCAGGAAGAGAACAATCTGGAAGAGAATTCCATACCAGCTATTGTAATTTTAAAAAATCATTAACTTAGCAAAATAGAAATTATTTCCTGTAATTGTCCATTGTGAATGTTCCAGAATGGTAGAAGTTGAGCTATCCAAAGCCCTCAATATTGTGTGATCCCTGCAGAGAGCAGAGGGAAGTACAGAGGGGGAATGTCCTATTAGTTAAAGGGGAAATTAACTACAAATAGGTAGAACACAGGTATGAAGTTCAATGGCTGCTTTGATTCATTTGGAAATGTTCTCATGACAGATACACATATGGGAATAATGTCTTATTCCCATATGTGTATCTGGGCATCAACTTCTACAAAGGAAAAAGAAAAAACATATACCTCCTAATTGCCTTGGCTGGTTAGAACATCAGTTCTGCTCTCTTTCTGTGAGCAAGAACCTGTCACATGGCCCCATCTAGATACCAGGGAGGTGGAGAACACAGTCCCCAGATAAGTGTTCACTTCCCAACCACACCTGTATATCACAGGAGGAGGAACTAGCAGACTTTGATGAGGAATTAGTTCTAATGGTTGATAACAGAGTAGCGTGACTATAGTTAATAACAATGTATTGTACATTTCAAAATACCTGGTAGACAGGACTTAAAATGTTCCCAACAAATAAAAATGATAAGCACTCAGGTGATGGACATCCTAAATAACCTGACTTGATCATTACACATTCTACTCTTACAACAAAATATCACATGTACCCCCAAAATATGTACAAATATTATGCATCAGTAAAAAGATTACCCAAAAATGTTTAAGGCATTTGTATCTCATCCTCTCTAGGAATTTCAGATACTCAGGAATACACCTGTCAGTAATACACCTGTCACAACAAAGGAGATATTGCTCTGAAATGTGATAATGTTTAGTCCCTAGAGAAAAAGTATTGTGTCCTCATCATAGCAAACACCTAGATTATGTTGTCTCAAAAAGAATCCCATGAAAAAAAAAAGCATCCCATCAGATTAACTGACCACTGATCTGTGCAGAATAATATATGCTATGTTTTTGTATTTCATTTTCTTTCCTCTTAGCTGAACAGCCATGGCTGCGTCTCTCAGCAAGTAAACACCAAGGTCTTCCAGATGAAGAGGGAAGGGTATCAAATGAAACTTGACGTGGAGGCCAAAATCAAAGAAGAAGGAACAGGTTTGTATACCACATGGGTATGGGAGAAAAAACAATGGACATTCATGTAACTTCTTAGCCAAATTATGAACTGTAAAGGAGGAGTTAATATAAGAAATTCAGAACATCACACTTCCAAAAACAAATTTGTTTTCTTTCTTCTTTTTCAGGAGTGGAATTAATTGGAAGAGGATCCACTGAAATCACGAGAACCATAACCAAACTCTCATTTGTGAAAGTGGACCCATACTTTAGAAAAGGGATCCCTTTCTGTGGACAGGTGGAGTATTTTACAGTTCACTGGTGAACACATGTACTGTCGCCTAATTAGCACAATAGGTACAGTTTCTGCTGAAACCATAGCTGATTAATGTTATCAATTAATATAACCGAAGGTATAAAGCTACATAGAAATACATTCGTTGCTGTGTAAATTTGCATATGAAATATGTAAATTATTCTAAAGCTCCATCGAAATTAGTAGGATTTTTTAATCGCTTATAGAACAGTATTATATGATATCACTCAATTTCCTTTTCATGTTTGACTATGCAGACTCAGTGTTCAAGACATTTTCTCATAGGAATCTCAAATTTTTGTTGACCATTTACACTATCCTTCTAACACTGACTTTTAAGGAAATGAGTGGGTAGGTGGTTTTAACTTTTATTTTGAAGTAGTAAAGATTCTACTATACCTACCGTTTCTTTTGGGGGTATTATATTTACATTACTTTTCTATAATGACAGGTTTATTTTTAAAAACAGTAAACCTTGGGGTAAAATATTGCCATTTAAGGTTTCCAGATATTTACCTTATAAATTTTCACACAAATCTACCAAAAATCTTCTATTGTGGTTTTTCTATCATAAGCAGATGTGCAAATGGACCTTTCTGATTTCAGAAGTCTGGAATGGCAGTTGTAGGCACCTCAATGTGCAATAACTGTGTGTCATGTTCCTGATAGAAATGTTTCAGGATTTCAGCCATGGAGGGTATAAATGATAGACTAAACTCAACAAAGTGGGGCATATTTTAGAGCACTTAGTTATGTTATGACAGCAAAACATTTTCAGAAACTTTGGCCACTTCCTAAAATGAAAGTGTGGTCCATTTTTAAATTGCCAGAGGTACATTGTACTTTTTTATATTTCATTGCTATTAAATAACCATCCTATTTCTCATAAGACACTCTCAACTAGAAGAGAATCAGAATTTTGTGTACATTCTAATCTTTATATGTGCAGCCAACATCTCACTGGCAATCTTAGATTTTGTTAATCAGTTATAAATACTGATGCAAGTCAGACTATTGTAGTTCCTGATACCAAAAGCAGCTCATAATTAAAAAGAACCTTTGTCTTTACAATCTGATGGGCTATTCATCTGCTGAGTTCACTATTAGCAGTAATTTGACGTTAGGGCCTTATTTGATACTGTGCGACTCTTTTGAGTCTTACATTTTTCACATGGGAAGTGTGTCATAAAATCTGCCAGCCTTCCAAATGATTGAAAGTGTAGGCTGAGAAGCAGACACCATATATTATAGCACAACTAGAGATGCACACTGTATTAGCAGTTGCTTACTTGTAGATGTATGCAATGCTTCAAGACACTAATCCATAAGAAGTTAATGGTCCACCCCCAAATAAGTGTTTGGGACTCAAGTAATGTGACTAAAGTTTTTAAATTTTCATTACTGTATTACTTTTGTGCTCTGTGACTCTCTAAGAGTTATATATAATACACAGTATTTCCAAAATATCTAAAATACATCCTTTTCAGGTCATCCCTATTATTAATCCTACTGCTCTCTATCCCTTCAAACTGCTTTATTTTTCTTAGGATTGATTACTACTAAATTAGTGTATTTTATTTATATATTCACTTAGCATCTATCTCTTTTATAAGACAGTGATGAAAGGAACTTTGTTTTGTTCATGCTATATCCTCAATGCCTGGAACTCTATTCAACATGTAAGAGGCACTCAAAAAATATTTGTGATAAAATGAATATGTTTGGTGCCTATTAGTTATTATCCATATAACTGACCCACAGCTTTTAATTTTCAGGTGCGCCTAGTGGATGGGAAAGGTATCCCGATGCCAAATAAAATCATCTTCATCACAGCAAACGAAGCTAACTATCAATACAATGCTACCACAGATGAGAATGGCCTGGCACCATTCTCCATCAACACCACCAGTGTTATGGGCATCTCTCTTACCATTCATGTAAGTTAGA
Source organism: Mirza zaza (assembly GCA_008750895.1). NCBI lineage: Eukaryota > Metazoa > Chordata > Mammalia > Primates > Cheirogaleidae > Mirza > Mirza zaza. The sequence continues at coordinate 2,026 of VSMD01081119.1, read as the reverse complement.
AAGAAGTTACCAATGGCATGAAGTAGCCTTGAAAACATGGTCGCAGCTTAAAAAGTGATGAAATGTCCAAATTGTGCTTAGTCCTTTGGAGAGAAAACTAGCAATTAGACACCAATTTAAGATCAACTTTTTATGAGTTTATGAAAGAGAGGCAGTATTTTGGTGTGGCTAAATGTGCGAGTTCTACCTTAGCAATGATGGTAGGAATGTAAAATGGTGCAGCCACTATGGAAAATAGTATACAAGTTTCTCAAAGTTTAAAAAATGGAATTACTATATGACCCAGCAACCTTACCAAAGAATTGAAAGCAGGGTCTGGAAGAGATATTTGCCCACCCATGTCCATAGCAGCACTGTCCACAATAGCCAAGAGAGGGAGGCTGCCCAAATCTCCACCAACAGATGAGTAGACAAAATGTGGGATAGATATACCTGCAATGAAACATTATTCGGCCTTAAAAGGGAAGGAAATCCTGTCACGTGCTACAACATGGATGAACCTTGAGAATATTATGCTTAGAGAAACAAGCTAGTCACAAAAAGACAAATGCTGCATGATTCTACTTATATGAGGTTCCTAAAGTAGTCGAAGTTGTAGAAACAGAAAATAGAATGGTGGTTTCCAGAGGCTGGGGAGTAAAAGAAATAGAGATTTTCTGTTTAATGGGTTCAGTCTTGCAAAATGAAAGCTCTATGTTGCACAACAGCTATACTATCAAACTGTACGCTAAAAAATCACGAAGATGGTAATTTTATGTTTTGTTTTTATCACAATTTTTTGAAAAGTATAAGTTCCAGAATCAAAATCAAGTGATTAAAAATACTGACTCAACTCTATATGAAGGGGAAATAACTAAAATCTCTATGTATCATTTCCTTACCTGTAAAATGGGTACAATATTACTACCTAATTCTTGGGGTTGTTATGAAGATTAAATGAAATAATACATGTTAAAGTACTTAGTAACTGCCCATTAACTATGAAATACTGCTATTATAAAAGCCAATTTTAACATAATTAGCATTTAGTTTCAAAAATATATACTCCAAAAATTATTGTTTTACAGTATTTTTATCTTGTTTTCTAATTTCCTCCAGATGACCCATCTATAGCCATATAACTTGTTCTGTATAGCATGCAGTCTTCTATTCATCAATAGAGATATAGGTATATGTTTATAGATACACATATCTACACTATATATTGCATATCATAATACTAGAAAAACCCTCCCTCATTTGATATAAAGAAAAATTAAATAATATCTTTTATTGATTTAACTTTAATTAGATGGTATAAAATCCCATGTCTCCAATGACTCAATTTGAATATTTATTCACTTATCAATCAAGAAGTGTCTTAAATGCTTTCTATGTGCCCGGCACTGTGCTAGTCCTGACAATGAAAATGTTATCTTTAAATGTTCCCTCTTTTTGGTGGTCATATATATGTTATCACTAGAACATATATTGAGATATGAACAAAGAGTTTTGCTGGCACAACAAGGATGCACTCGTTCAATTTGGCAGCTGTGGATGACAGTAGGGGAAGCCTTAAAAGGGTTATAGACCAACTTCTGCATGAAGGAAAGTTGAAAATACAACCCAATAGGGTCTCTGAGGCATAAGAATCCAGAATGGCAGGAAGGAAGCAGGAAAAATAATCAACTCAGGAGAGGTAGATTTCAGCTAATTCACCAACTCAGCTCCTAAATCAATGCTTTTTACCAATGTTTTCTCAGATCCCTAAGGTTGAAATATTTCATTCATTCATAATATCCATTTCAAACCATCATAAAAGAGATGGCTAGTTTCTGGAGCAGTTTCTTTTTTTTTTTTGTCCAAATTCTGTAGGTACAAATATTGTTAGGCTTACATATCTTGCCCCTGCCCCCCTCCCCACCGTGCTCTGCCAGAGCTTCAAGCATGTCCAATCTTCAAGTGGTGCGCCCTGCACCCACCATGAAAGTGCGTACCCTTCCCCTTCTCCCCCCTTCCATCTGTTCACCCCCCCCCCCATTAACAA
>VSMD01081116.1:0-40001 GCA_008750895.1 Mirza zaza | reverse complement strand
ATTCCTAGGTACTTTAATTTCTTTGTTGCTATTGTGAAGGGGATTGAGACTTTGATTTGGTTCTCGATTTGATTGTTGTTGGCGTATATGAATGCCTCTGATTTCTGTGTATTGATTTTGTATCCTGAGACTTTACTAAAATCATTTATCAGTTCCAGGAGTTTCTTGGTTGATTCTTTAGGATTTTCTAAATATAATATCATATCATCAGCGAAGAGTGAAAGTTTGATCTCTTCTGCCCCTATTTGGATACCTTTGATTCCACTTTCCTGTCTGATTGCTGTAGCCAGGACTTCCAGCACTATGTTGAATAGAAGAATACATTTTAATTTAAAATTTAGAACACTGATATGAAGAAACTTCTAGGATACACTGCTATTTTGAAAAAAAATGAAATTTAAAGAACAATGTGTAAGTTGTCCTTAAGAAAAAAAGATGTGATGAAACGATTGCTTATTCTCTATGCTTATGTTGGAGTCAACTGAATATATTACCTATGCAATAAAAACAAAACACAAATAAATAAAACTCCTCTCCCCCTTATTTTCATTGTTAAACATGAAAAGCTAGAGAAATATTCTGATTCCCCCAAGCAAAATTCTGATTCTTTAGGAATATTGAGCTATTAGTGATGAGTTGATATAGACATCAAGTCCTAAGAGGAAATAAGATAATATGAGTTAAACACTTGATTGAGTGTGTGTGTGTGGTGTGTGTAGTACCCTTATGAAATCTTTAAAAAAATGCTTATTGAATCAACAAATACTTGTGAGCTTGCATACTAAGTGTTTGCTGTACAGTATAACCCGATAGCTAAATTTCCTGCCCTCTTGAAAATCACTGTCTATTCAGGAAAAACAAAAATAAACACATAATGAATACATAAATAAATACATAATAAATAGGAAAAATGAATAAATACAATATGAAATATGTGCTGTGTCAGGAAAGCAGAGAGCACTGCAATAGATAAGGAGAGGATAACAGGTCTAATTGAGCAGGTCTCTGAGGGGAGGTAACATCTATGCTGAAGCCCAAAGAATGACAAGGAATCACTCTTGAAGAAATAGTGGGGGAGCCAGATTCCTGGGAGAAGTAATGAAATGGTCAAATTTTCTGAGGCACTAATGGGACTGTTGTGGCTCTGCTGATATCAGTGAGGAATGAACAAAATAAGGAGAGTAGCATGATATAAGGTTGAAGACATTTGCAGACATCAGATTCTGTATGGCCTTGTAAGATCAGGTATGGAATTTACATTTTACTCCAAGTTCAATGGGGGAATAGCTTAACCTATGTTTGGTTCTTAAAAATACCATTTTTTGGAAGCAAGCAAGATGTTCTTCAATAGATGAATAGATAAAAAAACTATGATACTCCACACAATGATATATTATTCAGTGACTTTTTAAAAAGAGTTATTAAGCCATGGAAAGACATGACAGAACCTTAAATAGGTACTGCTTAGTAACAGAATCAAATCTGAAAATGCTATATTTTGTATAATTCAACTATATGACATTCTAGAAAAGAAAAAAAAAACCTATACAGATATTTAAAAAAAAATTATCGGCTGCCAGAAACTCATGAAGGTTGGAAGGATGGGTTAAATAAGTTCATTTTGGGGCAAGAGAACTATTGGGTATGATACTGTAATGGTATGCACATGACATTATGCATTTGTAAAAAGCCATAGAACTGTACAGTGAAAAGAATGAACTCTAATGTAAATATAGACCATAGTTAATAGCAGTTCATTATGTTAGTATTATCTAAAAGTTATTTTCCTTCTTGTGAACTGATCATACAGGAGTGTGGGTGTGTGCATGTGTGTGGGTGTGGACATATGTGTGTGCTCATCTGTACATCTCTATATTGTGGGCATGAGGATAGAACGGGATAGCAAAAAAGTATAATGTGACTTGCCTGTGCATCCTGTTCATTCCAATGATGTGCACACCAAATATGAACTCGTGGTTTCCCACATAAAAAAAAATCAGTCAAAAAGAAAACACCCAGACTATGAAAGCATCTTACATTTAAACAAAGGGTGGGGAATTAAAAGATTGGTGATATCTTTATCTCTACCATTTTGCTGATAATATTCAATAAAATTTTTCTTTGTTTTGAGGGATGTTGGATACAGAGTAACTAATGGTATAATTGGGTGCCTTCAGTGGAAACATATGGGCATGATTGGAGAAATTAAAATATGTTATCTATAAACTCTAATCATTCAAAATGCCATACTGCAACCCAAATTATAACAGAATATTATATTTATTATTTATATCTCATTAAATATGAAATTTCTTAAAATAGTGTCTGTGTTTTACTTATCTCTGGGTTATAAATAAACATATAATATTTGATTTTCTTAAGAACGTATTTTGTATTAGATACTGTGCTTAGACATTTATATGGATTATTCTATTTAGTAGTCAAAAAATCTTATGAAGTAGGTTGTATCAATTTGGATACAAGAAATTAGTTACTACAAAAAAAGCTAAAAAAATTCTAGTGGTTTAAACAAGAGAGTTAAGATTTCTTCCACTTAATAGATTGAGTATAGTCATTCCAGGACTGTTATGACAGCTTTGGGATGTCAAAGATACCACCTCCTTTTTACTGCTTTACCATGGCTGTTGAACTGTGTCTATTGTGCTTAATCCACAATTTCACCCTGTATTTTATTCAGCAGGGAGGGGAGAGGAAAGGTATAAGGGAAGATGCTTCTTCTCTTCAAGGACTCAGTAAGTGCTTATATCATTTCTAATCTCATTTCAGTGAACAGAACTTCAGTCACGTGGCCATGCCTCAGTTAAAAAAAGGGTCTGGGAGATATGATCTTTAACTAGATTGCCATGTAACCAGCTAAATCTTATGGCTTTCATTATCACAGAAAGAAGGAAAGAATTAACACTGGGGGAAAACAAGCAGGTCTGCCAGTGTCCTCCTCTCTGGCCAACCAAGTATCTATACATACTTTTTTTTCCCACGTAGCAATATTATTCCCCTCTCTAGCAGCCGTCCCCAACCTTTTTGGCACTAGGGACCAGTTTCATAGAAGACAATTTTTCCATGGATAGAAATGGTGTGGGGGGTGGTGATGGTGAGTGATGGGGAGCGGTTGTAAATACAGAGGAAGCTTAGCTATCTCACCCTACCTACATTCACCTCTTACCTTGCGGCCTGGTTCCTAACAGGCCACAGACTGGTACTGGTCCGCAGCCTAGGTACTGGGGACAGCAGCTCTAGAGGACAAAATGCTAAGTCTCATCCAATTAATGAGACCAATACAATGTTCATCATCGTGCATTTTCTCCTCCAAACCCAGTGATCCATAAACTGAAAGAATGATGTTTGTTTTTCAACTCAAATATAAAATAGTAAAGCAAAATCAATATATTTCCTTGAAAAGACATTTCAGAAAAGGAATGAATAGGGGAAACATGCAAATTGCTGGTCCATAGCAATTATCAAATTATTCTGGGCAAGTAACTATTATTAAAATTTCCTGCTCTGCTGGTGGGATAGGTTCCTTGGAAGCTCCTGGGACTGATTTACTGAGGAATTCATTATTCTTTGTGGTCCCTGGCTTTGCCATGAAAAGGTAGATTTACTTGAAAAAGCTGGACAGTCTAAAAGTATTAAAATAAAAACATACCATTTTTCTTACGTAAACTTGTTAAGTGAAATTGATGTAGTTCATAATCACCTGAGCATAGAACTGAACTTTATTTTACAAATAAAGTATTTGAGGAGCATATTTTACCACCAAATATTCTACTCCTGCTACTAAGAAGAAAATTGAGAAAAGTTATATTAAATACATTTTAAATTTGTATGATTAATTAACATAATTTTGCTATATTATATATACTATCCTATGTAATAATATAATATAGCCATCATATGTTAATATAATATACTTTAAAATAATTCAGACATTCAATAAAAGTTGTTCATTGTTTAAGAAAAATCAAAAAATATATTTTCACATTAATATGTGAAAAATAATATATTTTCACATGTGAAAATAATATATTTTCACATGTGAAAATAACATATTTTCACATTGACTTATTGAAATTTAATGCCATAATATAACATATCTATATAAGCCTTTATTTAAGGCCATAGCATTCATGAAGATATTAAATAGGGACACAAGTATTTGACTACTTCACTTATTTTCTAGTATTGTTTTTCCCCAAATATTTAAATCTTGAAATACATATTATTTTGTTATAAAATCCATTTTGTTATTATTTTCCCTAAAATTGCAGTTGGGCCATTGTGTTGATTTTCAGAAACCTATGTGTATATGTAGAGTATCTTATTTATTTTTATATCTCCAGAGTCTAGGTGTATGTAAGTTATATTAACCCTTGGTTAACCAATAGTATTATTGTGTTTGGATGAAAATCCTATCACAACTATGGAAATAGCAAAAAATACTAAAATTTTAAAATAATACTGTTTATTTGACTATTTAGTTTGACCAATTTCAATTAAAAAAACAAACAACAAAGAATAGTGAGACGAGTTAGTCTAACATTCTTTTAGCATTGCATCATGAGGAAATACACAAATAATATATGAAGATAAATATTTGCTAAATAATGGAAGGATAATTTAAACATCTGACATAGGCAAATATAAAAGCACAAAATTGTATATGTTTATATCCCCCAAAATAAAAACACTAATAAATGATTGTAATATTAAATTTTTCTACAGTGCTATTTGTTTCATCCTAATAGTTGTCATGTTCCATTCCTTCATGTTTCAGAAATTTAACCCTTAGAATTATTGAAAGAGAGCTGATTACATAGATGATTTAAAGTTATAATGACTTTCTTAACAGTGGCCAAACTCTCATCTGTCATTAAATTGATCATAAAGACAAAGAAAAAATAAAATTACCTAAAAATATTATTAACAAGCACTGAAAAAAATAATTTGTCAGAAACTTTGCGAAATTAAAAAAAAAAAAAGGTCATTGATGTCTTCTTTGTCCTATTACATGATTACAATATTTATTGCTTCTTTCTGCTAGAGAGATTTTCTCCACTATTTTCTAGCACACCACATACGTTTTGGTTCCTCTTCTGTCTGAAGTTCATGAACATCTTATTTTCTCTATTACACTCACTTTCTAAGTGATTTCATAAAGATCCACGATTTTTAAAACTATAAGTATAAGTTGCTTCCAAATGTATATTTCCGGCCTAGACCTATCCCATAAAATGTTCAAGATATTTTCAAAATTAATACAACCCAAGTTATAATATATTCCCAATCTTTACCATCTAAGTCCATGAACATTCTTATCCATCTAAGATTTTGATAACCTCAACTTTCAGTTGCTCAAGCCAAAACACTTGGAGTCTTCTTTGACTCTTCTCTGTCTGTTACAACTCTCATCAAACATAAGTAAACTATCAGTTTTCCTCTTTAATTCCACTGATAGCATGGGGTGCAAGCAATCATAATTTCTTAGCTGGATCATTTTTATAATTTCCTGATATTATTACTATCATCTGCTTATAAGTAACTACTTACTTCACCCACCATAAAACCAGTCCTTACAAGTGCATAGAAGTCCCAATAGGGTAAATCTTTCATTCATTCCCTTCTACATGTCTGACCCTATTTCCTGTCAAGTTTTTTTCATTGTTTCTATAACACCTGTAATTGTGGCTGACACATAGTAAATGTTCAATAAGTAATTGATGAAAAAATTAATTAAGAGTTATATATATATATGCTAATTAATGTCTAGCATGATATTTGTCAAGCCAATGGCCCTTACCAATATAGATACTTTGTGGCTCATCAAGTCCTTTCAGGCACTATTTCCCCATTCTTACTATATGTGCTCATGGCACCTTTGCCTACACATCATCCCTTTCTTTATTCCCTCTGTAGAATAAGTTAAAACTGACTTTTGGGCTTCTATTCTCTGTTTTCATCCCCTAGGAAATTAAAGTAGACAAAATCTATAATCCCATATAGGCTTCACAATATAGTATAAATTTCAAAGGGCCAAATAACAAAGGTCATTAAATCCCAAACAGAAAATGAAACCCCTCAAGAAAAATGTTTCATATTTGCAGATGCTGCATTTTCACTATGGAAATCAGCTATTTCACCATGCATAAAATATAATTTTACATTTGCATTGAAATCATATATCCCTCTTATGATAATTTATAGTGTTAAAATGCTCATAAACTTTAAAAATGAAACAAAACAATTATTCTCCAAGAACAAAACTTAAGTGGAAAACAGTATAATATATATCAACAATCCTTTTATCATTATTATATAAATCTCATTGTTTCATGGGTGCACATTTTCCTAGTTATGAGCATGAATTAAGCATTTCACATGGCTGACTGGAGACACCAGCTGCCAGAGCATCTCAGTGAGAAGGAGAAGTTTAGATGAAAGAGAAAATATGAACAGACAGGCAAACACAGATCGGATGTGGGTCTCAAGGAAAGGTGTCAGAGCCTATGGGAGAGTTCTTGGGAAGAAGTTGGGGTGCAGAACAGGAAAGAATAATGTATGGGCAAGGATCAACCTCTGAGAGGCTTGGAGTCCAGTGAGCAGGGTAGGTGGGGCAGTTTGTTTCTTCCTCCCTCGGATCTCTGACAGTGAGTTCCTAAGCTGCTGGAGAGACTTTCTGCTCACACTAGCCTAGACACTGCTGCCACCAGTAAGCTGGGAACTTTTTGTGGACAGAGTACCAGGCTCCCAGAGTGGACAGAGTACTCAGCCCCCCTGAGGCACTTCCCTCCCTGACAGACCCGAGCCACGATGGCAGGTGCCATATTTCCTCTCAACTCATTGTGTGCCTTTGTCCTCCCATGGGGGCTTTAACTCTTCAGGTTTCATCCTGTTTGTTCCCACACAGACATGTCCCAATTCCAGTCCAGAATGCAGGACCTACTGGGGTCCTTTGGGTCCCAGGTGACCTGTGTGTCTCCAGAGCCTAGATATTCTGGGCAGAGTGCCTCCCAGAGAGAGTGTTGGTGGTAAGCAGAGTGTGGACTTTCATCCATATGGATTCTTTTCCTTCCCTTCGCCTCCCTCCACCCATGGCTGCCAAGACAGAGACAACTGAGCCACCACATCGAGGCTTACACAGAGAGTGGGGCTAAGGCCTTTCCTCTTGGGGTCCTGCATTGAACTGAGAGGTGCTCAGACTGTGAGTTCCTTGCATGCTGCCCTATCTAGTCCTGCTCACTCAGTGACTCCATCAGAGCAGGGCACACCCCGAGGTGGAGGAACATTGATCCTGTTTGGGCACTCTGTGGGCAACTGAGGATGAGCATCCTTCTCCCTGGAATGGTAAGGGATTGATTTTCTTGGTGGTGAGAGGTAAGGGAGCCAACACCGGCAGATCTGGGAGTAGAGCACAGTGTGAGTCCTAGCTGCAGTGTCCTCATGGGGAAGCCCCTCGCCCATGGGAGGGCTGCATTCTCAGCTCAGGCTGCGATCCTGGGCAGGGAATCTCCTGGCCCACAGCACAATTCAGGGGGATCTCAGCTGGCTTGCGCTCGTGCCTCTGGCAGACACTGTGGGTAGACTGTATGGCAGAGGAGGGGACAGAGGAGCAAGGCCTACGGCAGACTACAAGTTTGTGATTCTCATATGGACCTGGGTGCACAAGCAGACTTTATGGTTGGGCCACTTCAGCCCTTCTCTGGTGGCTCTGTCCAGAAGCTGGGAGTAGACCTTAGCCCCTGCCCAAACAGCTACCTTGCCAGCTTTTGTGGAGGCTGAAGGAAAGTTCACTGGACCCAGGGCATCCCAGCCATCCTCCCCAACCCACCTCTGCTGTGGCAGAGAATAAGGACTCCTCTGGAAATTCCAGAGCTCCACCCACCACCTGGGGCATTTGAGTGCTTTTTCTGAGGGATTAGAGCTGGTCAAAGGACCTCCAAACAACACTGTAGCTTGTTCCTTCTAGCAAACACTTCCTACTGACAGGGAGATCAATTTGCATACCCTTTCCCTTTGCAGCATTTACTGACTCAATTTTACAAGGTGTGTGGTGGTCCAAGGAGAAGCCATTTGGGGGAATGCCTACTCCTCCCCACAGAAAAATTGCACTACTGAATAAGGGTGGAAAGAACCCAGCCCAGGGCCTTAGGATTCAAACTTTTAGTCCCTGCTCCCATGAACAACCCTTCCTATTCGGATAGCTTGTCCTGATCCTCTTACCAGTGGCTCACCCTATGTGTCCAGAAAAGCAACTTCTGAGCTCTGTCAAGGTTTTAAAAAGCCTTTCAAGTTCCTACAATCTAACCACAAACTTCCTTGTTCTTCCTCTTACCTCAGTGGTGGTGGTGATCAAGAAACACCTCAGGAGCTTCAGAGTCCCTCCTAAAGCTTGGAGCACTCAAGTACTCTACCTGGGGGGCCAGAGTCTACCATGCACACAAAAGAACATCTCGGCAGCTGGCTCTAGCACACAAACATCAACCAATCACAGGAGAACAATGACATAGCTCATCATAGTATCTTCCAACTCAAGGAAACAGGGTATGGCTGATTCACACTCATGAGAATTACCCACCATCACCAAGAGTAGATGAGAGAATTAACTCACTACACACTGTTGGGAAGAGGTGAAGACATCAGGTCAGAGGTAGCCCAATAGGTACACCAAACCTGCTAGAACACCCCATAGGCAACTCAGGACCAACAACTTTCTTCCTGGCACACTCAGGGATTGATCTTCAGGGACCCAGAGACAGGCCTAGCATGCCTAGGTCTCAACCAAGAGGCCAAATCAGAAGGAATAAGTGAAGGAAATCTGGAAACATGAAAAATCAGGAAAGGACACCCTAAAAGAAAACAATAATTCCATATAAATGGATAACAAGAAAAATGAAAAGATTAAAATGAGGTATGAAATATTTTGAACATGGATTGTAAGAAAGCTCAGTGAAATACAATACAAAATAGAAACCCATCACAAAGAAACCATAAAAACAATGCAGGAATTGAATTAAAAGTTTACTAAAGAAATTTAATTATTTAAAAAAATAAAACAGAATTTCTGGAAATGAAAAATTCATTCAAGGAAATACAAAACACAGTGGAAAGTCTTAAGAATAGGCTAAATCAGGAAGAAGAAAGAACATGAGAGCTTGAAGACAACACCTTTGAGCTAAACAAGACAACCAAAGAGAAAGATCTGAGAAACAAGAGGAATGAACAAAACCTACAAGAAATATGGGATTAGTTAAAGATGCTTAACATAAGAAGCACAGGCATCCCTGAGGATAAAGAAGAAAATACACAAGGGTTGGAAAACTTATTTGAGGGAATAGAAAAAAATTTTCCTGGCCATGCTAGAAATCTAGTATCCAAGATATTAGAAGCTCAAAGGACCTCTGGAGAATCATTGCTAAGAGGTGATCACCACAAAATACAGTCATCAGACCTGCCAAAGTAAACACGAAAGAGGTACTCTTATGAGCAGTAAGGCAAAGCATCATGTAACTTACAAAGGAAAACCCATCAGACTAACTGCAGACTGCTCAACTGAGACCTTACAAGCCAGAAGATATTGGGGGCCTATTCTCAGTCTTCTCAAACAGAATAATGGCCAGTCTAGAGTTTTGTGTCCTACAAAACTAAGTTCTTTATATGTGGGTAAAATAAAGACTTTCTCTGACAAGCAAACACTGAGGGAATTTGTCAAGACCAGACCAGCCCTGCAGGAAGTACTCAATAATGCATTATACATGGGTCAGCACAATAGACACCTACCAGTGTAATATCACCCAAAAGCTAAAGATCTTTGCCCACATACCACAATGGGTCAAGAGAAAAAAACAAAGCAGCAATGTTCCACTAAACTGAATGAACAGAAATCCACCCACTTATCAATTATTTCAATAAATGTGAATGGCTTGAACTCCTCACAGAAGAGACATAGCTGAATGAATAAAAAAATACAAGTCAACTGTCTGCTGTCTCCAGGAAACACATCTAACTCACAAGGACTAATTCAGACTCAAGGTAAAGGGATGGAAAATAATATACTATGCAAATGGAAAACAAAAGAAAGCTGGTATAGCTATTCTTATATTACAAAACAGAGACTTCAAATTAGTTAAAATAAAGAAAGACAAACATGGATATTATATAATGGTGAATGGAAAAATTCAACACAAAGACATGAAAACCGTAAATATTTATGGACCTAATACAGGTGCACCCAGATTCATAAAGCAAATTCTACTTGATCTAAACAGAAAGATAAGCAGCAGCACTATAATAGCCAGGGATTTCTACACCCCACTAACAGAACAGGGCAGTTCCTTCAAGCAGAAAATAAGCAAAGGAACAATGGACTTAATTGGAACTCTAGAACAAGTGGGTCTAACAGACATCTATGGAACAAAGATACCCCAAAATTACTGAATATATGTTTTTTTTTCTCATCGACTCATGGAACGCTCTCTAAGATTGATCACATCCTAGGCCACAAAACATGTCTCAACCAATTTAAATGATAGAAATTATATCACATATCTTCTCAGACCACAGTGGAATAAAATTAGAAATGAATTCCAACAGAAACACTCATCTCTACACAAGGACATAAAAATTAAACAACCTACTGATTAATGATTCATGGATCAAGGAAAAAATTAAAATGGAAATCAAAAAATTCTTCAAAATAACTGACAAAATGGGCACAAGTTATCAAAATCTGTGGGATTTAGCAAAAGCAGTCAAAAGAGAAAAATGCATAGATGTAAATGCCTACATTCGAAAGACAGAAAGATCACAAATCAACAATCTAATGCATCATCTCAAGGAATTGGAAAAGAAAGAACAAACTAATCCCCAACCCAGTAGAAGAAAAGAAATATCTCAAATCAGAGCAGAACCTAATGAAATCAACAACAGAAAAATTATAAAGAACATTACTGAAACAAAAATTTGGTTCTTTGAAATGATAAGCAAAATTGATGGGTCTCTCACTAGATTAACCAGAAGCAAAAAGAAAAGGACTCTTAGAAGCTGAATCATAAATGAAAAAGGAAATTTTAAAATCAGTACCATGGAAATACAAAATATCATCTCTGAATGTTATAAAAATCCCTATGTACATACAGTTGAAAATGTTAAGGAAATGGACAAATTCTTGGAAACACACAACCTACCTTTGCTCAATCAGGAAGAAATAGAACTTTTGAACAGACCAACATCAAGTAACAAAATTGAAGCAGAAAAAAATAAAAAAAAAACTCTAAACAAAAAAAGTCCCAGACCTGATGGTTTCACACTCAAATTTTACCAGACCTACAAAGGAGAACTTGTACCCGTACTGCATGAATTAGTCCATTACATTGAGAAGGAAGGAATCCTCACCAATTCATTCTATATAGCCAATATCACCTTAATACCAATGCCAGGAAAAGGCACACACAAAAGAGAAAACTACACACCAATATCCCTTATGAATACAGACACAAAAATTCTCAATAAAATCCTAACAAACTGAATTCAGCTGCATATCAAAAAAATAATCCACCATGGCAAGGTGGGCTTCATCCCAGAGATGCAAGGATAGTTCAACACATGCAAATCTACAAATGTGATTCATCACATAACTAAAACAAAACAAAACAAAAGAAAAAAACAAAGAGCACATCATCTTCCCAATAGATGCAGAAAAAGCATTTGACAAAATCTAGCATTCTGTTATGATAATTGTTAAAATTTACAGAACTATAATTTTACAAGGGTGGCTTTTATTGGTTATTAATTATATCACAATTAAAAATTAAAAAAGAACAGATAACATGATGTCCCTTATATAATTTTCAATTTGTCTTGTGTTTAGACCTTGAACATATGCTTGTATCTTTTCAATAATATCAGGAGCCTCTGTAGCCAAGTGTTCCTCTATTTCCCCTTCAATTTTTGACAATCTGGTACCCATAAATTCTAATCTGTTCAGAGGTCTTAGCATTCTTTAACGTTTTTTTTTTTTCATTTACTATTTTCTAGTCAGCTGTTCATATATTCTCCCCAAATCCTCACATTTTAATGACATTTTGGCCTTATACTTTGCTGTAGAAAATACATTTTCTCAAATATTTCTTAGAAACAAATTCCTCAAAATTTACCCTTTGATTCCTGTTGCTTAATACAGAATATGTGTGTGAGTATGTTTGTGTGTGTGTGCGTGCATGCAAGCAAGGATTTGTGTATATTTATTAAATATTTGAGCTACATAAGGTTAAATAAATGTTATTAGTCTTTTTGAGAGAGTTCCATTTGAGCTGACATTGAAGGACAAGTAAAAATCATGCACTGAAAGCATGAGCCTCTATAAAATATGGAACACAAAGTCACATTTGACACCTTTCTTTCTTTCTTTCTTTCTTTCTTTCTTTCTTTCTTTCTTTCTTTCTTTCTTTCTTTCTTTCCTTCCTTCTTTCCTTCCTTCCTTCCTTCCTTCCTTCCTTCCTTCCTTCCTTCCTTCCTCCCTCCCTCCCTCCCTCCCTCCCTCTTTCTTTCTTTCTTTCTTTCTTTCTTTCTTTCTTTCTTTCTTTCTTTCTTTCTTTCTTTCTTTCTTTCTTTCTTTCTTTCTTTCTGACAGAGTGTCACTCTGTTGCCTAGGCTAGAGTGCCATGGTGTCAGCCTAGCTTACAGCAACATCAATCTCTGGGCTCAAGCAATCCTCCTGCTTCAGCCTCCCAAGTAGCTGGGACTACAGGCATGGACCACCATGCCTGGCTAATTTTTTCAATGTATATTTTTAGTTGACCAATTAATTTTTATTTATTTATAGTAGAAACGGGGTCTTGCTCTTGCTCAGCTGGTTTCGAACTCCTGAACTTGAGTGATCCACCTGCCTTGGCCTCCCAGAGTGCTTAGCATTACAGGAGTGAGCCACTGCACCCAGCCGACACCTCTATTTCTTGTAAACTTCTTATCTAGTCCATCATCAAGTTGTGTCTATTGTATCTCCTAATTTTTAACATTTGCTACTATTCAATTTCTCTGCCAATAATGTCTTGGTTTAAGTTACCCTCCATACTATCCCTCAAAATCTCAATTACCCGCCCCCCCCCGCCGACTGGCTTTAAACATCTTTTCTTTCCCACTTGTATCTTTTCATTGCACCTTAGTCAGAGTGACCCAACCCAAAAGCAAATTGCATCAGTATCTTGTCTTGACTTTTACTATTTCAAGTCAATTCTCATTACTCAGAAAGGGCTTTCTTGTTCTTTCTGAATAGAATGCATCTTTCAATTGCAGTCGACCCTTGAACAATGTGCATGTTACTTGTCCTGACCCCCTACACAGTTGGAATACTGTATGACATTTGACTCTCTGAAAGCTTAACTTACTGCTGACAAGAAGCCCTAACTAATAACATACACAGTTCATCAACATATTCTTTTGTAAGTTAAATTTTTTGTAAATACAATATATATTGTATTCTTACAATAATGTAAGCTAGATAAAAGAAAATGTTATTAAGAAAATCACAGGAAGAGAAAATGCATTTACTGTACTGTAATGTGTTCATCAACATTGCAAGTTTATATTATCTATCTAAAAAATGAATCATCCGAAATGGTGGGCAACTGCTCAAACCTCAATCTACAGTGCATATCAAGCAATTCAAGTTTTTCTTGTAATGTCATGACTTTTCTGTGCTTCTTGGGAATGTTTCTAGCATTACTAATGGCAATTCATTTAGGTCCTATAGTGTTATTCAAGGTTTACGATTTTGCACTAAGCATGATGAAATATATGTGAGAACCAAGAAAGATCACTTTTTACTGTGATATACAATTTACTGGAGAGATGAATTACTCACATGGACGTGATTAGCATCACACAGTATTTTAAGGGGATAATCTCAACACCTGAGCTCACTACAATAGCAATAGGAAGTAGCTATGAAATTATTACTATAGTACACTATGCACTATAGTTAATATTATGCAGTTATGGTTTAATATGGCATCTTTACATTTGTTTACATTTCTTTGGACTGCAAGTGGTGCCATGTACTATCTGTAAGTGTGTGTTTAAGTTTTGACAAATTTTAACTTTTTATAATAGATTTAGGTATATTTTATGGTAGTAAATGATAAAATAGATTGGTATATACATAGATTTTATATATTCATGACATACCTAATATTTTCTAAATTTTTTAATGTCTAGGCTACACAATTTGTTTACAATTTTTTTCAAATTGTTGCAAATCTTCAAAAATATTTCCAATATACTTATTGAAAAAACTTCATGATAAGTGGACCCATATTGTTCAGACCTGTGTTGTTCAAGGGACTACCGTATATACTTTTAATTGCACCATGTATCTCTCATTCATAGAACTTGCCACAATTGAGATTTTATTATTATTTTTATGTTTATTTGATTAAAATTTGTCTTCTATCTTAAACACAAAATCTCATGAGTTCAGCAACTATGAATTTTTAATTCTTTGGCTTGTCATTTTTTCTCTTATCAATAGCCTAGTTGTCATAAAGTAATGGTCCATAAATGAATATTTTCATGTTTCTGCATGGTCAGTGTTTTCTGACCAAAAAAAAAAAAGAAATTATTGGCAACCTGACTTAAAAACTTATTGAATAGTAATCATGCTTTGTAAGTTAGAGATAATAAATTACTCTGGAGAGATTTATAGGTTTATCTTACCTGAAGTCATTTATTTGCATTCAAAAGAGGTGTAACAAAAATCCTGGAGATCTTTCCCTCCTCTTCCCAAAGAGAATATATTTACATTATATAGTAAATCTTCCTCTCTCCATCTTTGAATAGAGGACAGGCAGGTACTCTTGCAGCTTTATGTACATCCAGAGTTCTGAGATTCATAATTTTGGGTGTTTTCTCCTGAACTACAGACTTCCCCTGGATGTTGAAGGTCATCTGGCTCTCCCAGTGTCTCTGCTATTATAGGAAATGGGGCATGAGGAAACAGATTTAAGATTGTTATGTAAGCAAAATTTCCTGTCATCTAGAACCACATGTTTATTATAGATATCAGGATAAAATAAATAAATATAAAAACTTATCACTGGTGTTTTGTACATGGTAAGTAAATATTATTAAAGCATATATACTTATATAAATTGGTATGATTCTCATAATAAAATAGATAATTATAATATATGCATACTTTATTTGAATACAAATTATATAATTTAGATATGTAACTATTTTATTTTCCCAAATCTCTGGCAGCATAAGTATTTTTTTCTTTAAGTGTCACTTATATTGAATTTTTATTAGTTATTTGCATCTAAAAAATCTGGGATATTTTCCTAAATTAATGAAAAATGTAATTGAAACATTGAAGTGATGTTAAAAATCTGTAAATTTTATATTAAGAATATACTTATTATATCAAAAAGTTAAGAAATTTATGTTACTTGTAGAAGATAAATTCTATCACTCTACTCAAAATTGGTTCATAGACATTATTATTTAAATTGGTTTTTAAATATTTTAGCAATTGTATTTGGCTTTAAATTGATCATTTTTCTTATCTTCAGTAATATATCTTACTCCACCAAGGATTGATCCTTTTGATGTTTCCACATTTCTCCCATTTAAATGTATCATGTGGCAGTACTATTATTGTTTTTTGAGTCTAGTAAATATTTACTCTAGGCATACCAGAGCTTACCATAACGTGTATAATGTGATACAATACTGAGGGTATCCATTCCTACTGTTAAAATAGTTAGCTCTTGCCCTAGAGGCAAGAAAATATTAGCGCAGTTATTCATCCATTCAATAAATGTTCATTGAAAGCCTCTGAATTTCCAAATACTCTCTCATATCACTGGAAGCTATGAATTGTGATAGCAGTTGCAGTCCTTCCCCTCAAAGAATTCTGAAGCTAGCATGGACACTAATGTTCATAATCTCAAACCCAGTTTCATAGAGAGCTGTCTGAAGCACTATGAAATGCCATAATGCATATAAAGCATTTAGTTGAGTATTTACCAGACATTAAGAGATGAATACATGTTTATTACCATCATTACTTTTAGTAGTAGGAGTACAGTTGAGTGCAGGTGTTTTGATCGAGTTAAATTATAGATGCCCAAAGTACGGCTCATAGCATTTAACCCAGATTGAAGACAGGAGCTGAGGGAACCCTTAGAGAAGGCAACAGAATGACAGGTATTTTTCTAGTAATAAAGGTACAGCTACCACTTCATATGTCTCTTGTCTCTCTCTAAATCCCACATGGACATCTATCATTGGAGGTCTCTTTGTCATTTATAAAGCTTTGTTGCAAAGAAATATAAGAAATATTGTTTTAGATTTCCAGGTTTTATAGCATAGGAGGATAAGTTAGAAAAAGGTTTCTTTTCTTTTTTTTAACATTCCTAAGAAGTAATGGGTCAACCACATGAGTGGGCGAGACCAGAAAAAGGGTTTCAAATGACCATCCACAGAACTAACTTACAGCATCTGCATAGTCCATGGTTTTGGCTACTCATACATACCTGAATTTTCATACTTAACAGTAATAACATGTTTTCATTTATCCACAGTTATCTTTGTATTCAAAAAAACCACTTGCCATTTACCCAGAAGCAGAACTCCAAT
Source organism: Mirza zaza (assembly GCA_008750895.1). Lineage (NCBI taxonomy): Eukaryota > Metazoa > Chordata > Mammalia > Primates > Cheirogaleidae > Mirza > Mirza zaza. Next base: position 23,348 of record VSMD01081116.1, on the reverse strand, counting down.
ATTTCATTAGGCATTGAATCCATCTCTGGGTGAAGCTTATTTTTTCTTTAGTTCAATCAATATTTCACCTTGATAGCCTACCACCTACAAAATAAATTGTAAATGTAAGCCCATCATATAAAATTGTGGAGGAAAATGAGTGGAAAAAATGAAAAATAATGTAAATATAAACTATACAAAGAAGAAAATACAGTATCTGTTATAGTTCTTGTTCTTTCAACTGGCCAAAATCTGACAGTTTTTCTTTACAACTTTCTTCCTAAATTATGCATATGTTTTCATTTTCATCCAGCATCTTGTGTTATTAGGTCTCTTAATCTGACGGAGTGACCCAAATCTTTGTTTCTCAGGCTGTCAGAGTCCTTGCTAGTCTCACCTATATTAGCTTTTTGGGCCAATCTATTCTTTTACCACTGTACATTCCAGTATTAAAAGGCATTTCAGAGGATTTTTCCAGGCTTCAGATATGCTATCATTGTATAGCTCAACTCAATTTTCCATTCAATTATGCACCCCAGGCTACAGAGCAGCCTTGAGCTTGCCTGTTTGTCCAGTGGAATGAGAAATTTAGAAAGGTCGAATGAATGGCTCAACTACCAACTTAGTGAGCCCATTCTTGTCTTGTTCTGTAGGTATTTCTCCTTTGAGTGCTAAAATCTCCTTTGGGCACCACAGCTTATTATCATAGCCATAGAAAACAAACAAAACTAAACAAACAAAAAAAACAAAATAAAAAATTTCTCAATGTGTCAGTAAGTATAATAGGGAGAGACGTCTCTTCACTCCTATTCTTTATTTTCCAGACCTATATATTCTAGCCATGGGTGAACAAAACAAATAAACAAACAAAACTCAAAACACACATTGTTCATTGTGGATGGCACAAAAGATGACATTTTATGCAAAAATACTAACACTGAAAATTCTGCAAAAAGTGATTCCAAAAGAGACTGTGAATACTAAGTGTTTTAATAAGAACTTTAAATAATAAGAAAGCACCATGTCATGCATTTATTGGTGGTGTTTTAAAATTTTCCTTTAGTGTTATGTAAGATAATAGTGTAATTACCCTCACTGGTATCTTTGGTTTTATGATGCTTGAGGGGGAAAGAAAGTGATTTTCTCTTGTGGCAGCCACGTACAATGTGCTACTCTGACCTGGCCTCCTTTCAAGAGAGAATCTACTAGCAGTGTATGAGTGTTCCTATCTCTCCACACCCATGCCTATATTTATTGTTTTGGGACTTTTTGATAAAGAACATTCTCACTGGAGATAAGTGATATCTCATTGTGATTTTGATTTGCATTTTCTTGATGATTAGATATATTGAACATTTTTTCATATATTTGTTAGCCATTAGTCTTTCTTTATTGAATAATTTCTGTCCATATCCTTTGCCCACTTTGTGATAGGGTTGTTTGATTTTTTTCTTGCTGATTTTCCTGAGTTCAACATAGATTCTAGTTATCAGCCCTCTATCGATGTGTAACATGTAAATATTTTCTCCCATTCTGTAGATTGTCTGTTTGCTTTCATGATAGTTTCCTTGGCTGTACAGAAGCTTTTCAATTTGATCAGGTCCCATTTATTTACTTTTGTAGTTGCTGTTATTGCCTTTAGGGTCTTCTTCATAAATTCTTTGCCTAGGCCAATGTCTATAAGAGTTTTTCTAATATTTTCTTCTAGAATTCTTATAGTTTCATGCCTTAGGTTTAAGTCTATTATCCACCATGAGTTGATTTTTGTGAGAGGTGTGTGTCCTGTTTCAATCTTCTACATGTGGGTATCCAATTTTCCCAGCACCACTTATTGAATAAGGATTCTTTTCCCCAGTGTATGTTTTTGTCTGCTTTGTCAAAGATTAGGTGTTTAATGAGGATGGTTTTATGTCTGGATTCTCAGTTCTGTTTTATTGGTCTGTGTCTCTGTTCTTGTGTCAACAATATTCTGATTTAGTTACTATAGCCTTGTAGGATAGCTTGAAGTTTGGTAAATTGATGCCTTCTAATTTTGTCTTTTTGCTTAAGATAGCTTTTGATATATAGGGTCTTCTCTGGGTCCATATGAAGCATAGAATTATTTTTCTAGATCTGTGAAAAATGATGTTGATATTTTAATAGGGATTACATTGAATATGTACATCTCTTTGGGTAGTACAGACATTTTAACAATGTTGATTCTGACAAGCCATGTGCATGGTATGGTTTTCCACCTGTTTATGTCCTCTGCTATTTCTGTTGATTCTGACAAGCCATGTGCATGGTATGGTTTTCCACCTGTTTATATCCTCTGCTATTTCCTTCCTCAGTGTTTCATAGTCCTCCCTGTGGAGATCTTTTACCTCCTTAGTTAAATATATTCCTAGGTATTCTATTTTGTTTGTTGCTATTGTGAAGGGTATTGAGTCTCTGATTTGGTTCTTAGTTTGACTGTTGTCTGTGTGTAGGAATGCTACTGATTTCTGTACATTGATTTTGTTACCTGAGATTTTGCTGAACTTGTTCATCAATTCCAGTAGTCTCATGGCAGAATCTTTGGGGTTTTCTAGATATAAGATCATATTATCAGCAAAGAGCAATAGTTTGACCTATTCTGTCCCAGTTTGGATGCCCTTGATTTCCTTCTCTTGTCTGATTGCTCTGGCTAGGACTTCCAGCACTAAGTTGAATAGAAGCAGTGATAGAAGGCAACCTTGTCTGGTTCCAGTTCTAAGCGAGAATGCTTTCAATTTTTCCCCGATCATTATGATGTTGGCTGTGGGTCTGTTATATGTAGCTTTTACCACCTATCTTTAGAGGAAGTTAAATAGAGTATCTGTCAAACACTTAAACTCCATGGGCCAAAACCAGGGAAGCAAAGTCAACAGCAGGTATGGAATAGGAAAAGAGACTCACAGATCAGGTCACAAACACAGCTGCAATGAAGTATAGATATAAGAGTCAAGTATCTTTAAGTGATAATGTTGATATACAGTATAATTTTACTTTGTTTATATTTGATACTTGATTTGGTTGTATTTGGGTACATTGGGTTGAGCAAAAATATAGAATTTGTGTCTGTACTTTGAAAGGGTCAAAAAAGGCAAAGAGATCAAAACAAAATTAGCATTATAAACACTTTAGAAACCAGTATTGGTTTGGAGGCAAAAAAAAGACACAGACAAGATAAAACTATCTGCTCATATATTATCTAGTGTGATAAAACACCTTTAAATATTTAGAGTATGTCCATATATTAATCTTCTTGTTATTAGAGATTGCACAGAGATTAATTTCTTTCAATTTTAAGATTTTTTTATTATTGTGAAAATTATTGAGTTGTCAGTGGTTCAAAACATTGCTGAACTACTATAAATAAAGTGCTTATATATTTTCTAAGCTAGTTTAATAAAGATTCTTTTAAAAAATTAATTTCCAGTGGAGAATATATTTTAATTTGAGGGAAAAAGGCAATATTCAACATTTAGCTCATAGTTAGTTATTTTTCCCCTTGAACATTTTGAGATAAATGGATTAAATGTGAAATCTTTGAGTCAATGTTTCATATATAAATTGGGAAAATGTATTGAATTATGTCAAATAATTGATGAAAACTAAAACATGTATTAGGTATGCATAAGTTGTAATTCTGGCTGTACTGTTACATTATCACATCCTTATGCTTTTTTCTTATAAAATATTTTGGAATAAACCCTAGCAAATGCTCTTTCAAAATTTATATTTATAATCTTAACTAGGTAAAATATTAATTTTTAAAATTTTAAATGTTAAAATTATGTTGGTATATTTTAGTGTGTAAAGGAGAGGTTCATCACAAATGAAAATATCCTTGCAATTTCTACAGCAAATAATTGAGTACATTTTGTCCTGAGAGACTAACAAACAAAAAAAGTATCTTTCAAGAAAATGCATATATTATTTAAAAGATTCTCTAGTCAAATAATATAGTTAAAGTACACATGTGGGCTAACAATAGACTCTTTGACTATATGAAATTTTACTATATAAAATAATTTTATAGGAATTATGTAACGTTCACTATGATGTTTGGAAAAATAGCATTCCAGTTTATCAATAATAGATTTTCCACTATGTTAAGAATCAGAAGGCACCAACATGTGTTTTAAACTTTGTATAACCTTTAGGAACAGAGTAAAAATTGTCAGCTAATTTTAGCAATGATTAAGTTATCTTGGGGAAATAGCAATTCTAGAGATCTCTGTGTTAGATAGCTTCCAAAAGTGACAGTTTAAAGATCTGATTTGTGTTAAAGGAATGAATTATAAAATTAAAATATATTTGGATATAAAATTGAACATAAATTTTATAACACTTTAAACTTAATATCTCCCTTGAAGTATAGACTTCTTTGTGCAATTGTTTAGCACCTTTATTTGAGATCAAATTTTAAACACACATACACACACAAAAAAAAATGGCAAAAATTCAGTTCCTGTGAGTTTCCATTTAACCTACTTCTTTCACAATTTTATCATGGTAAATGGATATTCCATGTTTCACATGAATTAGGACAAAAATCTTGAAGTTATATTTAACTTTTCATTTCATAACCCACATCTAATTCACCAGCAAATACCATCATCTGTACTTTAAAAACTATGTAGAATACATCCACTTTTTTCAACTGCAATTTTATCTATCTTCTTAATTTTCTTGTAAATCTTTTAACTATTCTTCTGTCTTCTGCTGTTTGTTCTTTTGGTCTCTTCTTAACAGAATAACTACAAAGTGTTCTGTCTATGACAGTGTAGCTGTATCATACAAACTTCTCAATAAGAAAATTATTAAAGTTAGATAAAGAAGTATTTTTTAAAAAACATAGATTTTTATTAGATTGGGAATAGTGAAAAAGGCATGATCCTGTAGAGAAGAGAGGTGTATTGAGGTTCACATATGTTCTCCATTGATTTTCCATTTTTACAAGTTTTCTGAACTAAAAGTGGCAAAAAGTTTCCAGCTTCCCCTTAAGACATAAAAGCTGAAAAGAATATCACTCCCAAACTTACAGCAATAAAAAGTCAGATTTGTGTATCTATAAAATCATAGCCTTTCCTGAACCCCTCAGAAACTGAGGTTAAAGGCCAAAGACTAACCTGGAATCTGAGGAAAGACAAGCAGCCCCAAAGAGAGATAAGATTTAGCACTCGCTTTGCTAGGAAAGACACCATGTATCATAGACTCTGGTAAAGAAGAATTCACTTGTTAATAAATTGCTAAAGGCTGAGTGTATCTTGGCAGGAGACTATTGAACTCCTGGGAATTACTAAAAGAAGAGGAATTTCATATCCCCTCACACATTCTTATCTGTAGACTCTTCAGGTGCACTCATCAGAAAGACTGGGAATGAGGTGCACTGAATCAAATTTTACTTGTATGATGCAGCCCTTAGATAGGGGAACAACTATAAACAAGGCATAGACTTTCTTCTTGGTCTTCCTTTGATACCTGCTCTATGGAAGAAAAGCCTTAAGCTGCTTAGAGAAGGACAGGAAACACTGCTTTCCTAAGGGTATAGGTGAAGACACATGTCATGTGGGGCAAAGGGACAACAGCCAGAGTCCCATGGACATAGGTCCTGCCTAAAATGGAGACTGAAACAGAACAAGGAATAACCATTCTTGCATTGTATCTTGAGTATGCTAAATAACAAATACCAAGGCTATATTGCCAGAGGGAAGGAAAAAATGAGAGAGTGAGAAAATATCTTGAACTGAATCTTACAAAAAGGTTATAGATAAGAACAAAGCAAAAATGTTAAGAAAAACTTTCCAGAAAATCAGTCCCCACATCAAACATAAAATATTACTAGAAAAATTAGAAGCCTATGGTGAATTAGAGTAACCATAGCAACAAAGCACAGTTCAATCCCTGGCTATAATGACTCAACCTCCCACTCCTCCCAAAACACACACACACACACACACACACACACACACACACACACACATACACACACACACTAAAGGCCTAGAGAAATTCAAGGAAAACCCATTTCCAGGCATAAATACTTTTATTTTATTCTCTATATTGTAAAGGTCTTTTTGGTGTTCCAATTTGGCTAGGCTGCAGTATCCAATTATTTAATAAAAACGCATATCTAGGTGTTAATTTATTCTGTAAATGTGATTAAAGTACATAATCATTGACATTAAATGATGGAGATTATACCAGGTAATCTGGATAAATCTGATTCAGTCATTTGAAAGGCCATAAAAGTAGGGTTGAGGCCTCCCTGAGAGAAGAACAAATTTTGCCCATGGATAGTAGGCTTAGCCCTTGTCCATGAGTTCTATTCTACACTCCTGAGGTCTGCCCTGTGGATTATGGACAATCATATAGGTAAATTTTTTGCACTCAATGTCTTGATATATATCTCCTACTGAATTTACTTCAATGGTTGAACCTCGATTGACACAACTGTGAAACACAAGTTGTTTAAATTCCAACAAATACTTATGAAACACACAAAAATATGGGGAAAAACAGGAAGAAAAAAACCAGCATACTGTCAAGAGAGAAAGCAATCAACAGATTAAGGTTTAGATTTAATCCAAATGTTGGGATTGAGAAGGAAATTAAAATAATTATTATAAATATGTTAATGTCTCAAGTGATAAAGACAGACAATATATGTGAACCCAGATGGGACATTTTGACAGGAACAGAATCTATAAAAAAGAATCAAATAGAAATATTAGAAATAAAATATGAGTTAAAGGAGTTGAAAAATGTCTCTGACAGGCTTATTAGTAGACTCAATATAGCCGAAAAAAGATGTAAATCTACAAATAGGTCAATAGAAATTATTCAAACTGAAAAATAAGGAGAAAAAAGAGTAAAAAATAAAAAATAAGTAATTATTAATATTAAAGCCATTTATCAGTATTTTTGTTATTTATTTCATCCATTTATCAGTATTTATAACATAATACAATATAAATGAGTCATGGCCTTTAAGAAGATGCCAGCTAGTTTAGTGAAGATTTAAATGGAAACTATTCTTACTTACTTTCTAGAAGAGACTAATTTTAAACTGGGTCTTGGAAGGTAGGGGAAATGGGATGAATTTTAAGAGAGTAAATCCCAAATTGAAAAATTATGTAAGCAAAGGTCTGAGGGTAGGGTGGTGTTGAGTGATGGTCTCAGATCCCATTAGAGTTCAGAATCTTTAGTTGTGGTCCAGAAGTCCCCTAAAAATAGGATGGATAATTTCACAAACATGCATATTTGTGGAGAAAAGTGTTATAGCTTTTATTAGATACTAAGGAGATCCAAGATCTCATACACGAGGTCAAGTACAAGAGTAAATTTTATCATTAGAGAAGGGTTCTGGTTCTATATTCCTTTATTCATCAAATATCAGTTGTTCTTGATAGAGTCATAGATGAGTAAAATAGGAACTCTGCCCTTAATGAAACACATTTAAGTAAGGAAAATAGAACAAGTACATAGTCAAGTGAGAATGTCATGGATAACGTGAAAAGTATAAAGAGTAGAGCTGTGATTCAAACTCAGCTCTAGTTTCAAAGCTTGCATTCATAACCTGCCTGTTGTATGCTGCTTCAGGAGTTGTGAGGAGGAAGGAATTCTTTCTAGTCAGGAGGTTAGGAAAACTTCTTGGAATAAGTGGTATTTGAGCTAGCCTTGTAGGATTCGTGTATTCATTTTTTTTTTTTTTTCATTCAGCCAGTCAACAGATATTTTTTGCAAACATACTACATAGGCGCTAGTCCCTAAACTGGGTCCTCAGATTATAAGAGTGATAAGGTCCTACCCCTGAAGGACATACTATCTAGGACAATGAAATATGAGCAGCCACGAGTAATGGCAAGAATGTCTCAGGTAAATGAAATGGTATAGGAGTTGATTAGCAAAGACCATGTTTGCTTAGGGAGTCCAAAGAGTTAAACTTTGAGAAAATATAACATTGTGTGACAAGGACATAAAAGTTAATGTTGAGCCCAGAAGACAAAATCTGCCATGCTAAGAAGTAAAATCTATAACTCTATAACTATGAGGGAAAGGTAAAGAAATAATAATAAACAAAAAGATTGACGAAAGAGAGAAGGAACAAGAGATAACAGAAGGTGGAGGGAAAAGAAGAAGCAGCATGCAAGAGGCAGATGTAAGCTTTGGAAGTAGAGCTGGGTTCAAATCACAGGTCTAGTAACTATTAGTTTTACAAACATAGGTAAGTTATTTAACCTCTCTGAGCCACTATTTCTCCATCTGTAAAATGGAGGAAGATACTGAAATCATGGGGTTTGAATGACAATTAAGTGATATAATGTAAAACACCTACATTCAAATGTTTACAGCAGCACAATTCACAATTGCAAGGATGTGGAGACAACCCAAGTGCCTATCAATCCATGAGTTGATTAATAAAATGTGGGATATGTATACTACGAAGTACTACTCAGCGATAAAAATTGTGAACTAATACTTCTTGTATTAACCTGGATAGAACTGGAGACCATTCTTCTAAGCGAAGTATCATGAGACTAGAAAAAGAAATACCATATGTACTCACCATTAAATTGGTACTAATAGATCAATACTTATGCACACGTATGGGAGGAGGTGATAGGTAAACTTGCACCTATGAGTGTGGTGCATGCTGCCTGGAGGATGGGCATCCTTGTAGCTCTGACTTGGGTGGTGCAAAGGCAGTTTATGTAACCAAAGCGTCTGTACCCCCGTAATATTCTGAAATAAAAAATAAAAAGAAGACCTCCCTTTCCTCCTCTCTTACTCCCTCTCCCTTTTTCTTTCCCCTTCTCCTTGTTTCCCTTTTCTGCTTTCTACTCCACCTTCTTCCTTTTTCTATTTAAGTTGAGAGAAGAGAGGACCCTATTCCTTTAGCTACCTCCTTTCTTCCTACCAGGCAGAAGGCTGCACACCTGTATACACTCAGAAGAGCTGAGCAATGTACTATGAAATCACTTCCACATGGGTAGCCTGACTTTCTTATGGCCTTTCTTAACTTTCACCACTCTTCCTTATATCTTATAGAAACAAGTCTGTCGGGGGGGAAAAACTCACACACTCATTCTTTCCCCCTGGAAGATTTATAGACATTTTGTAAATGGCCAGACTAAGGTGACCAGACTGAGTTCAGGAACTTTCCCAGTGATTTGTAGCTCTCCCTTCCAGGAAGTCAGTCTTTAATGGAAAACTCTTCTAGCTGCACATTCCCTCACTAAAGTGAGTATAGGGAGAAGTTTGCAACTGTCATGAAGATGACTCACTAAAATTATCTAACTATTGCTTCAAGAATTTCAGTCTAAGTAAAATATTAGTACTGCACAGTTTACAAAAGCACTTTTTTTTTTGAAACTACCATTTATTTAATTGATCTACTGACTGCCAGGCATAGTTCCAGACCCTCTGCCTACACTCTTCCTCAACTATATCATCATTCTGATTCATCGAATACCTACTTTGGCCAAAATTTTTTTAAGTATCAATTATCCAACAGCTGTGGGACAATATCAGTCAATGTTGTATGTATGTAATTAAAATCTTCAAGGAAAAAGACATCTGCATTCGAATGTTTATGGCAGCACAATTAACAAGGACAAAGATGTGGAAACAACCCAAGTGCCCATCAATACATGGGTGGATTAATAAAATGTGGTATATGTATAACATGGAATACTACTCAACTACAAAAAACAATGGCGATCTAGCACCTTTTATATTATCCTAAATAGAGATTCAGCCCATCTTTCGAAGTGAGGTATTACAAGAATGGAAAAACATTCACCACATGCATTCACTATCGAACTGGCACTAATTTATCAACACTAAGGTGCTCACATGGTAGTGATACTCACTGGGTGCCAGTCAGGTAGGGGGGCCAAGAGGGTGGGGGCTAGAGTAGGTGGGGTGAGTAAACCCACAGCTAATGGAGACAGGGTGCACTGTATGGGGGAAGGACATGTTTGTGGCCTTGGCTTGCAAGAGGCAAATGCATTGCTTGTAACCAAAATGTTTGTACCCCCATAATGTCCTGAATCAAAAAAAATTAAAATCTTATAGTTAAAAGAAAACCAAAAAAACTAAGGACTCACACTGAGAGAAGTCCCTTTAACAGACCACATTCATCATTCTTTCATTTATTCCACAAATATTTATTGAGGACATGCTATACACATTAGGCATTATGCTAGGGCTTATATTGAATAGATAGGATGTCTGTCCTGTAGGAATTTATATTTATTTACTTATACATTCCTTCAACAAACATTTATTTAGTGTTTCCTACATATTTTTATTGAGCACCTTTCAATAACATGAATGTACCACAAACATATATATCATTACCAAATTATGCAGCAATTTCACTTGTGGGTATATACCCCAAATAAATGAAATCAATATCTCAAAGAGCTATCTGCAATCCCATGTTTATTGCAACATTGTTCACAATAGACAAGATATGGAAACAACCAAAATGACCGCCTAATGATGAGTGGATTAAAAAATGTGGTACATACATATAATGAAATATTATTCAGCTTTAAAAAGTAAGAAAATTATATTATTTGCAACAACATAGGTGAATCTGGAAAATGTTATGCCAAGTAAAATAAGCAAGTCTCAGAAAGAAAAATATAGTATTATTTCACGTATATGGAGTAGCTAAAATAGCCAAACACATAGAAGCAGAGAATAGACTTATTGTTTCCAGGGATTGGGGAGAGAGGGAAATAAGGAATTATCTTTTTTTTTTTTTTAGTCTATCAGTTGGCTTTTTAAAAAATTTTATTTCAGCATATTATGGGGGTACAAATGTTAAGGTTATGTATATTGCCCATGCCCCTCTCCCCCAGTCAGAGCTTCAAGTGTGACCATTCCCGAAACGTTGTACATCTCACTCATTACGTTTGTATACACCCATCCCCTCCTCCCCCCTCCCCCCTTCAGGACATACAATAAATGTTATTCCTATATGTCCACTTAGGGGTTGATCCATTAACACCAATTTGCTGGTGAGTACATATGGTGCTTGTTTTTCCATCCTTGAGATACTTCACTTAGTAGAATGGGTTCCAGCTCTATCCAGGAAAATACAAGAGGTGCTATATCACCATTGTTTCTTAAAGCTGAATAGTACTCAATGGTGCTCCATGAATTGTGCTGCTATAAAAATTATCTTTTAATGGGTATAAATTTTCAGTTATGCAATGTTCATAAGTTCTAGAGATTTTCTGTACAACATATTTCCTATAGTTGACAACATGATATTGTACACTTAAAATTTTGTTAAGAGGGTAAATCTCATGTTAAGCATTCTAACCACACACACAGCCCTCTCCCACATTCACACACATACACACACACATGAAGGAACACAAAAAACTTTTCCATGTGATAGATGTGTTTATTACCTTGACTGTGGTGATAACATCAAGAGGGCTACATGCATAGGTCCAAATTCATCAAATTATATATGTCAAATATGTGCAGTTTCTACATATATCAATTATACTTCAAAAAAGGTGTTAAAAACATTGAAAACATGTCACAAACCTGCTATTCTTTCTAAAGGTGAATTCTGATATTCTGAAAATTAAGAAAGATTCCATATTTTGCTATTCAATAAAGTAGATTTCCTTCTAGTAAGAAATTTGGTTACATGTTTCTGATGTTTGATCATTTCTTCAATAATGTATGGAGACTGCTCAAAGTAGATTTGACATTAATTCAATAGTATGGTGAATTTCATAAACATGTATCCAAAATATGATAGAGAACTTGGAACTTGTCCTATGCCCTTATTTATTTCACTCATTGATTTCACCCAATTCTGTTGATTTAAACAAAAAAGAATAATTCTTCAAGTCAAACCTTGGTAGAAAACTGAACAGAGGTCCAGATCAGTTCTGCATTCTTAAATCTGAAATACATAAGTTTGGCATAAGAATAATGAAAACAGGAATGATTCAGCACCTATTTTCATAAGCAGGATCTGCTTTCAGGACAACACATGACTCACCATCACAAAATAATGGGCTTTATACCTGGATCATAGAGTATTTCATAATACTTAGTGTGTAGGTTGTAAATATTTTGTGGATGTCTTGCTTATCTTGTTAATAGACTTTTAAAAAGATAAAGAGCAAATGTCACCATAGTGAGATGAACCTGAATAGAACTGAAGCAGGACAAGGATGGCAAAGTGCAAAAAGTAATGGGTGAAAATGGGGAGAAGAAAATGCTACAGAAAGAAGGCATGAATCAAAGACCATAGTGTGGTGTACTGCATAGCAGAGTATTGTAGCCACCATCGCTGGTTCAACCTAACTCAGTGGCCTTCATTTGTGGCCTTAAATCTGTGTTCCTTTTTGCTTCTATCTTTCATATCTCAGTGGAAGATCTCTTCCTTTTCTTCTCCAGAAGAAATTCCACTCCCGGAATGTGAGTCTATACTCTCTTGCCATCTCCAGTATTTCAACATGCTTAAGCCATTTTCCTATACTTCAGGCTCATTTCTTTCAGCATGTTCATCTCTTTCAGTTTAATTTTTTAACATTGAACAATCAATCAATCTCTTTCTAATTAATATCACATTTGTCTATTTCCCTTTGTAGCCAAGATTCTTCATTTCTTTTTGTTGCCAAATTTTCTCCCTCAAATTCTCTACTAAAAAGATTTAAAATTTAGCTTATTTCCCTACTAGCTACGAAAAGTGCTGTGGCTAGCTACTATGCATAAATTATCTCATATTTTGTTAAAACAATGAACCATCTTCATTTTTTTTTTAATTTGACCTCTCTACAGGGCTTCACACATGGTAATTCTCTGGGAAGAGCCTTTCCCTGTGGTTCTCAGGACACAATGATTTTCAGGTTATATTTTCTCATTATTTTTTTTCTTAATCCCTGACATGATCTTCTTTTTATCTGAAAATTTGTTTCTTTACGAATTGGTGTTCCCCGGAATTAAGTTTCTGAAAATCATCTCAAAGTTCCGATCTCTCCTTTAGAATTTTCATTCATTTCTGTGACTCACGGAAGTGCTAATGATACCCACTTATCTGACTCTCTCCAGCACAGCCATGATAAAAAATAAATTAATGAATAAATTAGTTAATAAGGTTATTTTCTTGCTTGACCTGTTAATTTTTTTTGCGTACTCTTGGGACTGGCATGCTGAAATTATGTGAAAATATATTAATAATTGTCCCTTTACATATTAAATAGATCTATGATTTGAACAAATTTGCTATCACTACTTCCCTTCCTTTATATACAGGGAGGTAAATTTTTATAATGAAAAGTCCTTGCTCAGAGCAATAGAGACTGACTTGATTGTATGCAAGGATCAATCCAAATGTATAAATTTGTTGATGGATAACCCATATGAAATGCTATTTTATGTTGTTATGTTAAATTAAAAATTTCTGCAGTGAAATATGAAATCACTGACTCCTCTCTTTGTCTCCAGACTATAATTGTGTTTGGGGATTGGAGAAGCATAAGTTTTTCATTTTTTCTAAACGATACATTAAATATAAATCGTGGGACTGATATGTTCAAAGCTACAGGAAATTAAACCTTATATACCTCTAAGTTTACACTGTACAATAGGTTAATTTTCTATCTTCAACACAGGGTTAGAGTATAATTTCATATATTTATTTTGCTTCTTATTTCTTTTTATAAAGAGGGAAACCTTTATCTTCCTCTACTCTATTCATTTCTAGCTGGCTTGAAAGACATCAAACTGAAAAACATCAAAAATAGCATGGGAGCTGAGCTGTTCTTGTAAGTGAACTGCTTTCTTGTTATGATTCTTATGCAGAGAAAGCGCTGAACTTTTGGAAATTAAGTTCGGTTTAGTTTTCCGTGGCAATAGAAATGAAGTGTTTATTTTTTTTCTAATTTGTTTGATATCCACAAATAAAGATTGAGGAAATTGTCCTTCCAAGGGAATGTCAAGTATCTAGTATACTTTGAACATGGAATTTAAACAAAGAAGTATGACAATTCTGATTTGTTCATTGTGATTTACTGAAGAGCTTTGAACTGAGGTAAGACAAGCTTGGATTTTTAAATAATTTAAGAATTATTCAGGTCCCAGAAAACATAAGAATTGCCTTTTAATCATTTTGTCTAAAGATCCCATTGACTTGACTGGATATTGATTCCCATTCCCTACAGAGGACAATCCAAATTAATTTAGTTTCACTAACTCTTGCTTTCAATAACAAGATCTCACAGGTTATTTGGAAGAATGAAATATAAATGTTAAATTACAAAATTCAATGGTTTTGGAATTAATTTTTAGAAGAACCAGCACTGAAAAATCTTGCAATGCTGTCAAGGCTCAATTTTATCAGTCTAGTGTGCAAAATAAATAGAATAGTAAAGCACAGTGTTACAACATTTCTGCTTATATATGTGTTGACAGATTGTGCTTATCAATGTCTAAAAGTTCAAGAAAAGTGACACAGCAATCATCACAGACAGCCCTGACTGTCTTTTGCACCATAGTGGTTTTACAAAAATGCAAATTGACCTCAGGCTACCCTTGAAAATTGTGAGGTGAGCTATAGCTAGCACATACTACTAGACCTCAAATCCAAATCTGTCAGACTGTTGGGAATTAATCTCCCAGTAACACTGTTAAAAATGTATCCTTTTTCCAGTTAAGTAGATGGAATGAGTTTATATACTGAACTCTTACCATTTAAAATGCTCTACCTGGAAATTGATTTCAAGTACTGAAGAAGGATAGGGAAAAAATTATTCTTTTTAGTACGTGAGGCTAAGGTGATGTGATTTCTTAGAACATAACTCTAAACTTGAAAATCAGTATTAATACAAAGCTATTATTTAAGTTAGATGGAAGAAAAAAAGGCTCTTCATTTTAAAATACTTGCTTCAGCAGACTGTATTTTCAATTTATCTGAGATGGCTGTACATTTTGCTGAGCTAACATGGATAACAAAAACCCTCAATGCTCAAATATATTGTCAGTGTTTCCATGGAGACTCTAAAGAAACCATAACCCTTAAGTTCAAACAATTTGAGAAAGGCTAAATACCATACCATATGTAAGGTGAGGAACAAATGGTATAAAACTGTATAATCTATGGAAATGCAGTTTTATATATGCCATGCACAAACCAAATTCTTTATTCTCTTTAAATTCCTTCAAGTAAACAAAGGTGTGGTATGTGCTGTAGCAATCAGTGAGCACACTAACCCTGAAATCAGACACTTGGGTTTTATGACATGCTCACTTAACAGCTGCTTGACATAGGGCAAGTATCATAATTCACTTATTAATTATTTTCAAGAAGCTTATAAGTGGGATAATCAATCAGAATTGACATGAGTAGTTGAAGGGTCAAACATCTAAATGCTGCAGATATTTCAAATTGCCTTGTCTACAATTTTTCTTTTTGTCCTCCAGATGGCATTTTTTCAAGTAACTCTTGTCTTAAATAACAAGACTTCGTAAGTTATTTGAAAAAATGAAATATAAATATTAAATTATAAAATTCAATGTCTTCGATATTCATTTTTAGAATAAGTGTGGAATCTCCCTAGTGTCAATCATTGACAATCTGCATCTCCCTGTCTCAGAATCTAGTTCTTCTTTTATAGGGTGGAGTATAGACATGTGTTGGGATTCTTCACTTTTCTCTTGCTTGGTATGTGAGATTTCTTAATATTTATACAGGAATATTAAAAGAACATTGACAACTGACACTAGAATTGTCTAATGAGGAAACTATCTTTGTTTGGAAAAATTATATCATAAGTTTTTTCAGTAGAAAGTCAAGAGAGTATGGCTACCTGAAGGGGAGGAGAAAGAGAGGGAGAGAATAATAAGAGGAATTTTCTTTTCCATTTGCAATGGAAGAAGTGCTGATAATAAGGGAAGAAGAACAAAAGATAAGAAGAAAGAGAATAGAGGGTGATAAGAAGTTCCTCTGGGGTTGAGAAGCCTCAACATCCACAAAATATTTAAAAGAGCAATGTCTCCTAGTCAGGGTGAAGTTGTCTACATTTCTGTGATGAAATCCATATCTCAGTTATCCCATTTCAATTTTCATTAAAATCTCTTATACTGTAGTATACTCCCAAATGCTATGTGTTTGTGTGTGTGTGTAGGAAGTTGCCTTGTTACTAGTAAAGAATATGCTAATTCACATACATTTATCGAGTGTCTTCTTTGTGCCAGGCTGCTGGAGACAGAGAGTCATTTTAGGAAGAGGTATGTAGGAGCTTATAAGCCAATTGAGCAAGCATTCAAAGTGCCCAAAATAAGTGCTTTAATTGAGATATGCATTGGCATCATGGAAACATGAGGGAAGACCAAAGATATTACACATATAAGTAAAAAAAAAGTCTCTTAGAAGGGATTATGTTAGAACATGGCTTTTAAAAAATGGGTTTCTATCTCTTTATCTATAAAATGAGGCATGTGGTAATTGCCCTAACTGTTGCAAAGGGCTATTCTATGCATCAAATGTTACAGTAATAACACTATACATATAATCAAGAACTATACAGATATATAGCATAAGTATACAGATGTTAAATAGCCCTATAGAGGTAAAGCTGAAATAAAAATAAGATAAATATGAATTTATCAGATAATACCACTGAGATATAAACACTCTACACATACATCTTTTTAAGTGTAGTAATTAAAGGTATAATATTAGGTTGAACCATATTGATTAGCTACTTTAGTACATTAAGAACAATTGAATATTGGCAATTTCTTATGCTTCAAGTTAGTATGCACATTGGAAATGCTAGTTTAATTTTTCTAAAATTGACTATTATGTTACATTTAATCTATACTCATAACTGCATGGAACTAATGATTTGCAATATATATGTAGAAAAAATATCTAATAAGGGTATTCTCACAAAGTTTGGCTCTATAATTATTTTATGCAAGTTAGCAAATCCTTTGAGTTTTTCTGTCTTTTAATCTCCATTTATTATTGCAATTATAAGAACCAATTCCTTAGAGAGTATATTAAATAATTTTAATATTTTTACTAAGACAAAATCACTTGTTCACTGTTAACATAAATCATTCTCTTTTGGAATTTTAGCTGATTGCCAGAGATGACTTCAGGTGCTTGCCTGCTAGCTGGTCTTCATATTTGGAGTTAAGACTAGTAATTGGAGTTAGGACTAGTAGTTGCATGGAGTAACTTGCACTCAGATTTTGCAAAAATACTTAGAAGATATTGATAACTTCTAGAGAGGATAATCTGTACCTTACACTCACGGGTGTTCTTTTTTAACAAAGTGAGACCATTTTTTCTTTCTCAGTAAACACAGAGTTAAATGTGGAGACTTGTAACTGTCACCTTGATTTTCAGTCAGGAATGTTTTAGGGTTCTTCATAGATAGAAAAACAGCTAACCACATTGAAGCCAATAGTGGATTATTGCTAGATGTCCATTAAAATTCATTATTCCTTTTTTGTTTGTAATATAATTATAGATGTGAATATGGCTAGACTATATTTCCTAAACTCTCTTGCAGCTAAGCGTGAATATATGACTAAGTTTTCTCCAATGAATTAAGAGTTGAGGTGATGTGTCTCTTCCCTGAGCATTCTGTCCTTCTTCCCCTTCTTCCAAGTATAAGCACAGAAACTTCCCTGACTTGGTTTTTAGATGCACATGAGAACAATGTCCTATCAGATGACAAAGGAATAGGATGGAAAGAACCAGGAACCCTGGAGCAAAGTTATCCAAGATGCTGAAATTTTCACACTTGAGAAATATTTATATATTTTCTTTAAGAAGTTGCACATGGGGTCGGGGATCTTTGTTACAGCAGCTAGTGTTACTCTGAGTAACACACTGACCTACTCTGCCTCTGGTGGAATCCTTCCACTAAGGCGATGATGTGATTTGCTAGAAGATAGCTTGAATCTATTCTGCAAAGATGTGGAATATACATTTCAAGGACTTAAACTATAAATCACTACCGTTTTTACATTCTGTTGGTGCTCTGCCTAGACACACTTTACAGGACTTTTGGACACAAACCCAGCTGCTACTAATAGATCTATGTTACTCACCTGGACACGTTTGTGAGCTTTTGATTTCTGGAGGCAACACATGGCTAACTATCTCAGTCCTTTGAATTCAAACTGGTATATTATGGTGTGGTATTTATTTGAAGACGCTTATGAGTATCTGCTATATATTAATATCAGGTATTATGCTATGAGCAAATAAACTGAATACAGGCTTGTGCTGAATGATCATCCTTGTAGAGTTTCTACTGGTCCTTTGTCCTTCATACCTCACTCACATATAGGTTTCACTTGAGAGCACTTTTGCATTAACTCTTTTGAATGTGAATATCCAGCTTAGGTTTTGCTTTTACTGAGCCTAACATAAAAAGTGAAGTTCATATTAAATGATCATTGGGATCTTGTTCATCTTAAAGATTAATTTCAAAATAGAAATAATTATAGAATGTTAGGCTTATCAGTGATTATATAATCTGTTAATCTCTTTTTACATTCTGACGTCTAGCAACTTCTTTCTTCCAGTACATGTTCTTTTACATTTTTTGAGAAATTTTGGCCATTTAAATTATTCTTTATTTACAAAAAGTATGTGAAATAGACAAAAGAGTTATTATTAACAAGATTAGGTCATAGAAGGAAGAACTCTTGTACTTGCATTCAAGCCTATATAGTTACTTAACAATTTTATTTTTTAAATATTACTTTCCCTTTATTGTCATATTTTTTTGTTAAAATGAAAGCATTGCTAGTATAATTGACTGAAATATAAATTTGTCTCTTTCTTAAGACTAGTATAATATATTCCTGAAAACTCCTGAAATCTACTTTATAAATCAAAGTAAATTTGGAAAGGAAATACAACCATGTCACAATCCTTTTATGAACTAGTACTTGAACCTTTCCACTCATTCTTTTTTAATGTAAATAGCTGAAAATGAGGATCTAAGAAATTTTATATTCACTTTCCTAGGCATTTTATGTAGAATTCTGATTTTATTATATAGGAAATTTAAACCTTGATTTTTTCTATTGATAAACTAAAAATGACTTAAAATAATTTTCTTGGTTATTGATAAATCAATGATTTATTATGTTCAAACAACTGGAGTTCACATGGTGAGGACATTTGTTTCAGCTATATATTTTTTAATGAATATGCCCTCCAATCTCTAATTCTATGAGTGAATCAATTGTTTGTAATTACTGTTTTATCTCTCTAATCTCAACAAAGAAAATAAAATAGTAAAGCATGGGTAATTTTCTTGAACTACTTTCCGTGGCAAAGAACAGGCCATGTCTACTAAGCTCTTTTCATTTTTATAGTAAACAGCCTACTAATTCTGACTTACTTATGCCAGCAATCCTCAAATGTTGTACTTAAATAAATCAAACACTGTTGTATTTTTTATAATAACTTAGAATTTGAAAACTTAGTAAATTTATAGATATTTAAAGGAAACATATATATATATATATCAAAAATTGATCATGTGATAGTTTCTTCACTACATTTTTCAGGGAATTTTAGAATTTGAGTAACATCATAAGGATGGCCATGTTTTTGCTGTAGGTTTGTCATGTATGGATTTTATAATTTTGAGATATGTTCCTTCTATGCCTAGTTTGTGGAGGGTTTTTATCATGAAAGGTTGCCGAATTTTGTCGAATGCTTTTTCTGACTCTATTGAGATGATCATATGCTCGTTGTTTTTGCTTCTGTTTATGTGGTGAATCACATTTACTGATTTATATATGTTGAGCCATCTTGAATCCCTGGGTTGAAACACACGTGGTCATGGTGTATTAATTTTTTGATGTGCTACTGAATTCAGTTTGCTATTAATAGTGTTTTTTGAAAATGTTTGCATCTATATTTATAAGATATGTTGTTCTGAGATTTTCTTTTGTTGTTGTGTCCTTTATTGGTTTTGGTATCAAGGTGATACTGACTTCATAGAATGATTGGGGAGAATTCCATCCTTCATTATGTTATGGAACACTTTCTGTAGTATCGGTACCATCTCTTTTTTGTATATCTGGTAGAATTTGCTGTGAATCCATCTGGTCTGAGGCTTTGTTTTGTTGGAAGATTTTTTTTTTATTACTGCTTCAATTTCATTGTTCATTATTGATCTGTTCAGAAGTTCTATTTCTTTCTGATTGAGTCTTGGGAAGTTGTATATTTCCAAGAATTTGTCCATTTTCTCTACATTTTCTAGTTTATATGCATAGAGATTTCTATTGTATTCAGAGATGATATTTTGTATTTCTGTGGCATCAGTTGTAATCTCTCATTTTTCATTTCTGATTGAGCTTATATTGTCCTTTCTCTTCTATTCCTGATTAATCTAGCAAGTGGTCTGTGAATATGTTTATCTTTTCAAAGAACCAACTTGTTTTTTGTTGGTCTTCTATATTATTTTTTGTTTTCAATTTCATCTATTTCTGCCCTGACCTTTGTTTGTTTATTTTTTTCTTCTTCTGACTTTGGGTTTGGTTTGCTCTTCCTTTTCTAGTTCCTTCAGATATGAAATTAGGTTGTTAATTTGTGATATTTCTGTCTTTTATATGTGGGCATTTAAGGGTATGAATTTCCCCTGAGGATGCTTTTGATCAGCCCCTTAGATTTTGATAGCTTGTGTTCCCTTTGTCATTCTGTTCAAAGAATCTTTTGATTTCCATCTTAACTTCATTCTTGACCCAATAATTGTTCTGCAACAGGCTTTTTTAATTTCATGATTTTGTGCAGATTTGAATGTTTCTCTTGTGATTTATTTCTAGTTTTTTTCCACTGTGGTCTGAGAAGATACATGATATGATTTCAATTTTTTTGAACTTTTTTAGGCCTGTTTTGCAGCCTAAGATATGATCAATCTTGGATAATGTCCCATGTGCTGCTGAGAAGAATGTACATTCAGTAGCTTTGGGGTAGAAGGTTCTGTAAATGTCTGTTAGGTCCATTTGATTTAGAATCTGGTTTAGGTTCTTTATTTCCTAATTTATTTTGTGCTTTGATGATTTTTCCAGCTCTGTCAGTGGGATGTTGGAAACATTCCCCCTATGAACTGAAACAAGTCAAGTGTGCCCACTGTCACCACTTCTATTCAACATGGCGTGGAAGTTTTAGCTGGTGAAATTAGGCAAGAAAAGAAATAAAGGGTATTTCTGTTGGGAAAAAGAGGTCAAACTATCACATTTCACTGATGAAATGATCTTGTATCTAAAGAAAAACACAAAGACTCCACCAAAAGACTCCTGGAATTGATAAATAAATTCAGCAAAGTCTCAGGTTATAAAATCAGTGTACACAAATGAGTATAATTCCTGTACACCAGTAACAGGAAAGCTGAGAATCAAATCAAAGACACAATAACATTCACAATGGCTACAAAAAAAAATATCTGTAAATATACTTGACCAAGGAGGTGAAGGATCTCTACAAGTAGAATTATGAAAAACTGAGTAAAGAAATTGCAGGGGACACAAAGAAATGAAAATATATATCTTGCTCATGGATCAATAGAATGAACATTGTTAAAATATCCATACTTCCAAAGTGATTATAGATTCAGTACAATATCCACCTAAATACCAATGTCACATTTCACAGATCTAGAAAAATTAATTATATACTTCATTTGGAACCAGAAAAGAGACTGAGTAGCCAAAGCAATCCTAAGCAAAAAGAACAAATCTGGAGGCATCACATTACCAGAATTCAAACTATCCTACAAGGCTATAGTAACCAAAACAACATATTATTGGTACAAAAATAGAGACATAAACCAATGGAACAGGATAGAGAACCTGGATATAAAACCCTCCACTTATAGCCAATGATCTCAACTGATCTTTGACAAAGCAGACAACAATGCACACTGGGGAAAAGAAGCCCTGTTCAATAAGCGGTGCTAGGAAAACAGAATAGCCACATGCAAAAGAATAAATCAGGACCCCTCTCTCTCACCCCTCACAAAAATTTATTCAAGATGGATAAAAGACTTAAATATAACGCATGAAACTATAAGAATTCTACAGAAAAATGTAGGAATAACCTCTTTGATATATCAGCTTAGGCAAATAATTTATGACTAGTACTACAATGGCAAACACAGCGACAATAAATAAATAAATGGTATTTAATTGAACTAAAAAGCTTCTTCACAGCTAATGAAATAATTAACAGAGCAAATAGGCAACCTACAGTATGGAGAAAAATATTTGTAAGCTATCCATCCTATAAAGGGTTAATATCCAGAATCTACAATGAACTCAAGCAAATGAGCAAGATAAACTAAACAACCCCTTAAAAAGTTGAAAAAATACATTAACAGAAGCTTTTCAAAAGAAGATAGACAAATGGCCAAAAAATATATGAAAAAATGTCCAACTTCAGTATCATCAGGTAAATGCAAATTAAAACCCCAGTGAGATATCACTTTACCCCTGTTGGAATGGCTTTTATTACACACTTATAACTTTGACACAAGCAGTACAAAAGCAATCCATGTAACCAAAACATTTGTACCCCCATAATATTGTGAAATAAAAAAATTAAAAAATAAAAAAACGAAAGAAATCATATATGAAAGAAAGGAGAAAAAAAGTCTAATACCAACAGATGTGGATGCAGAGAAAAAGGAATGTTTGTAAACTGTTTGTGGGACTACAAATTAGTATGACCTCTATGGAAAACAGTATGGAGATTCCTGAAAGACTGAGAATAAACCTATTTCAACCAGCAATCCCACTATTGGGTATACACCCAAAGGAAAAAAAAGAGCCATTTTATCAAAAAGATACCTGCATTCAAATACTTACTGCAGCACAATTCACAGTTACAAAGGTGTGGAATCAACCCAAATGCCCATCAATTCTTGAGTGGATTAACAAAAATGTGTTATATGTATACAATGGAGTACCACTCAGCCACAGAAAGGAATGGATTAATTCCTTTTGCAACAATTTAGATGTTACTGGAGATCATTATCCTAAGTATCACAAAAATGAAAAAACAAACACCACGTGTACTACAACTAACCCATGAGCACATGTGCACAGAAGAATGTAAAATTTAGTGGAAATCAAGTAGTGGGAAGAGGTGGAGGGGAAGGGAAAAGAGCCACCTAATGGATACAATGAACACTATTTGGCAGATGGACACACTTATAGCTGTGACTCAAGCATTACAAAAGCGAACTATGTGACCAAAAACATTTTACTCCCTTAATACTTTGAAATAAAATAAAATATCAAAAAATAAGGCCAGATTAAAAATCAATGAATAATATACA
>VSMD01081111.1:0-55412 GCA_008750895.1 Mirza zaza | reverse complement strand
GAAAGATCATCATAAGAAGTTTGAATAGAAAAATGTAAAGTTAAATATATCATTTACTTATATGATCACCTTTAAATGAAAAACATTCATCGGGTATCAGGCAGGTGAGAGTGGGGAAGATGAGCTGGGTATATTCACAACTGATGGGTGTGGTGTGCACTGTTTGTGGCTTGCAGCTTTAAATTGAGTGAGGCAAGGAAATATATGCAACCTAAAGATTTGTACCCCTGTAATATTATAAAATAAAGACAAAAGGAAAAGAAAAGAAAACATAATTTGAGATTCTGTTTTTATTCAAAGCAAACACAGTGACAGGAGATGTTATGTTAGAAGCACAGAATGGGAATTATAAGTAAAGACAAAAGGATGGAAACAGACTAAATGATAGATTAAAGAAAAAGGGAAGTAACATATATGGCTAACCTAAATTCCTAACTAGTATTATAAACAGAGCTGCAATGAGAAACTAGATTATCTCTACAATAACTTTTGCCACAAATTCTAACACAGATTCTTTTTCTACACTCCACTATTAATCCATGATAATGCTTTTTCTAATGTGTAGAAAACTTAAAGGTTAAAAACAAGCAAACAAAAAAGTACTTTTTTTTGTTAGTGTAGTGAATATTTTGAAGAACTGTAAACATGGACTTGAATGATAGCCAACAATCAGCACTAGTAAATCTTATTTCATTCTGAATCATAAATGTTTCAGTAGCTCCTGTTGGAGATAATGCTATTATACAATTTACTTTTAGAGTTAAGATTAGGTGAGATGTAGTTTTTAAAAGTTCAAACCTTGCTATAGGAGATATTATTTACAGAAATGTTAACTCTGCAACTTTTACAGATACCCAATACACATTTGCCCACTAATGATTGTGAGAGGCTCTATTTTTTTAAACATGCCAGGTCTAGGTAACTTTATTCAAAATTTTGACAAAATGATCCCCAATGTAGTATAAATATAGACACTTTTAAAAGTTCAGATACGGAATTTCAAAAAAATTTGAATTCAGTCCAAAGTCAATATTAATTTTTTAAAAATTGAACCAATTAAAATCATAATGCTATTTTCCTTTTTAAATTCATTATATTTTTTGAGAAAGTTTACCAGCTTAGTTTTTTCTCCCATATTGGTATTTGGAATCATTTTAACATGGCTTAACATCTTTAAGTTCTAAGTTTGCACTTATCCTGAATAGTCTTATTATAATTAAAAATATAAACCCAGAAGCAACAACTCTTCTTTACAGAGGAATTCTAATCAATAAATGTAGAAGAATGAGAGAAATAGAAAATCTCCATTAGGGTAGGGTATGGTGGCTCACACTTATAATTTCAGAACTCTAGGAGGCTGAGATGGGAGGACAGCTTAAGCTCAGGAATTCAAGACCAGTCTGAGCAAGTGTCAGACCCTGCCTATACTAAAAACACAAAAATTACCCAGGCATCATGGCATGCACCTATAGTACCAGCTACAGGAGGCAGAAGCAGGAGGTTGCTTTAGCCCAGGAATTTGAGTTTGTAGTGAGCTAGGATGATACCATAGCACTCTAGCCAGGGTGAAAGAATGAGACCCTGTCTCAAAAAATAATAAAATAAAATATCTCCATTAGAACACCACAGTAATAATTGCCACAAGCAAGATCTGCCAACGGTTAGTAAAATAACTGGGCAAAAGTTTAAGCAGAAGCAAATGTCTCGAAGTATCTCCAGCAAATATTTAGTGATAACAAGAAAAACATAGTAAGTTTACAGCAGAAAATTCCAGCAGATACCAGCCTAGCGCAGTAATCAAAGTTAAGAACACAAGAAATACATTATATCAGGTACTTCCTGTTTTAATACACTGTCACAGACTAGAGGACACAACAGAGATATGACAACTAAATGCAAGATGGAATCCTGGCTTGGATATTTTAACAATTAAAAGGACACGAGTGAAAAGACTAATAAAATTTCTACTTTTAAACTCTCTACCTCAGTTAATAGTATGGTATCAAGATTAATTTCTTAGTTCTGACGAATGTTCTATGGTTATGTGAGATAGTAATGTAAGGGGAAAGTGGATGTAAGATATATGAGAAATCTATACTATTTTAATAACTCTTCTGTAAGTCTAAAATGATCTTACAAACAAAAAAACTTAAAAACATACATAAGTATATGTATATAATGTGTGTACATATATATAAAAATCAAGACACCATGGAAATCAGCATCTTGGGTGCCCAGTCAGTAAATAGTAGTGTTCTTTTCTGAATTACTCATTATCTCACTGATAACTTAGCTTTAACGTTCTCACATTCTATATATTTATTCTCAAGTATAATTTCTAATTTTCATGGATTATTTATGTAGCATTATTAATTTTAGAGCCAAATTTAAGGAAGAGATATTGAAGGAACTTAGCAAGCCTTATTTGGGTAGCTTTATGCTGTTGTATAAAAGTAACTTAGGTATATAAATTACTTATTGAATCTGAGGTGACTTTCAGTATATAGTATCTGTTCTTAGAAAAACAACTGTTTCTTCATAAGACATCCAAGTGGTATTTTTTTCCCTAGACTTCCAAGCCTATTAGTGACACTAAATCTATCAGCTATCTCCATTCTTTATAAATAAAACTAAATCAGTACAAGCATAATAGATGAGAGAAAATGAAGTAAAAATATTGGCTGGGTCTTATGGTTAGGATGAGTGATTTTATTCTTAGAGAAGCTCTATATTTAAAAAATGGAAACAGAATATTTCATATTGGTCAGTCCTTTCATTCCCACTTATTCCTGTCTCATTTACATCACAAATATAAATATTTTGGGAATGGATGTCATATGTAATGGAAAAAAGACCTAAACAAGAAATCTGAGCTCTAGTACCAATACCTCTCTTTCTAACAGTTGGTTGAACATAGGAAAGTCATTGGCCATCAGAAACTTCATGGGTGAAACAAAAAATCATCATGGTGCAAGAGAAACAACAGGAGCCTTGTAATCAAAGATAATTTTTGTTTGTTTGTTTCCAAAATACTTACTCTGCTCCTTATTAGCTCTAAAACTCCAGCTGATTATTTTACTTCCACAGACTATGTTTTTTTATGAGGATAATAAGAATGGGAATACATTCTATACATATTTATGTAGGACAAAATGAGATGGTGTGAAAGTGCAATATGATCCATAAATGGATATATTTATACATGAAATCCCACAATTTTCATTGAAAATAAGTGTTATAAATAGTTAACTATTCTTTACACATTAGAGATTTTATCATTTATTATTTTGTTAGCAACAGTATTTTATTTACACTGTTATATATATATATTTATTTATAGTTATGAAATAATTTCCTATAACTTTAGTAAATATCTTTTAATTTTCTCTTTATTTTTTGGCCATAATAATTTCTCTGAAGTTTTTCTTGTTATTTATTATATGAACAGCATTGGAATAGATACTGAGGGATGTTATATGTATCTGTGATGTTATATGTATCTGTTATATGTATCTGTGTTATGTGTATATGTTATATGTATCTGTAACTATTTTAGGGAATAGTTCGTATTCCCTAAAAGTGTGTAGAATAGATAAAAATGTATAATTCTTCACATACCATGAGGCAAGATTAAAATATTTTTTTCTCAATTGATTGAAACAGCAATGACACATGAGTTGTGGATATCAGGAATAATACAAAAGGAGCTAGCATCTAGGGTGGGTATAATAAAATTTGAGTAGATGATGTTAGAGATAGATGACATTCCATGAAAAGAAGATGGTGAGAATAAACATGAATGAGGTAGAAAGCCAGCAGTTGCATTTGGAACAGTGAAAATGCACCATATTTGCTCTAGCTGAATATAGGAATTAGTAAAAAGGCTAGAAGAGCTTTGATGCTAGCTAGATGGTTTGGACTTTATCTCATAGTCAGTGAGGATGCTGTGGAAGTGCTGGGAAGTGCTATGATCAAAGCAGCGTATATGGAAGATCAATCTGTTGCTGTTGCACAAGACAGACTGGAGAAGGAAAAAGAGCAGCACTAGCTAAATGTATTATAAGGTTTTGTTGGCATTCCAGGGATTCATGAGTGCCTAGCCCAGGGTGTGAAAAGCACAATCGATAAATGAAAGGATATACCCGAAAGGTATGTAAATGAAGACTGCACAGAGCTTGGCAACCAACTGGATCTGAGGAAGAAAGGAAGGCATCAAAAATAACTATCAACATTGGATAAATAGGAATATGAATGAACAGAAGTAAATTGCTTTTGTAAAAGCAAAGATAAAAAGAAAAGTAAGAAGAATTACGGGTGGACATTGTGGAAATGGCTTGTTGACACACAATATTCCATTTTTATTGTGTAATAACTCTTCTTGAAATGATACTGAATATTCAAACACATGGTATTTCTTATTAATTTTTATTTTTTGATCACCTATACATGTATGAAATATTTATATGCATTTTAAGTGTTCACATATCAAATTATATTTCAATATAGTTTAGAGGAAACCTGTCACCAGAGAATAAGATTGTAACTCTAATTTTGGTTCGGACTAGTGAAATATCATAGCATACCGATATGGAAATTATCTTAGACTACATTGAAATGATCAATTTTCAACAAATAGCTAAGGTAACACCTGAAAATTATAAAAAAATAATTAAGAACTAGGAAAATTGTCATTGCAACACAATATTTTAGAAAAAGCATTTTTTCAAAGAGAATATGAAACTATGATAAGAAATGGTACTGGGCAAAGACATTGATATATATTGTCATAAATGGATATAAAAAGATGAAAAACTTGAATGATATACAAAAGTTTTAGGGAGTTTTTTATAAAATATCCTTACATGTTAAACAAAAGTCATTTTTAATGACCATTTATAATATTATTAAAAATAGTCAAACTGAACTAGAGAATAGGCAGAAAAGCAGGAATCTCAAAGATAAGATTTTAAAAAATCAAGAAAATTACGTTTTAAATAGCTACAACCTTATTGTTGTACACCTGTTAACTTAAAACTTCAAAAGTTTATGAAATAACAGATAATTATAAGCATTTTGAAATTATGTAGTTTGAAGCCAAATTCACAATATTAGAGATAAACAATTTAGAAAGCAAATATATGAGTAATACTTCCTTTATACTTTTAGTAATAATGATTCTAAAACATTCCAGTCATAAAGATTAATTTTAAAACATAACAAGGCATTAAAATGTTTAAAGAAAATTGATCTCTTTAAAAATATTGTAAAAATGTGATTAATATTATTTTATGTGATAGTGTAGCTATTTGAATAAAAAAACAATAACAATATCAAAGAAAAACAACCTATAAGGATGGAAATTATTTTGGAAACTTCAGCAATTTTTGAAATTGGTCTTATTACCTTTATCAAAAATAAAGTTATTGACTTTTGATTTCCTTTGTTTCTTTTTTTATTTGTATAAATGTATGAGGTACAAATACAATTTGTTACATGCATAGATTGTGTAGTAGTCAAGTCAGAGTTTTTAGGGTATGTATTATCCAAATAACACATATTGTACTCATTAAGTAATTTCTCATCGTTCACTCATCTCACCTGCCCCTCACCCTTTTGAATCTCATTGTCTACCATTTCTCTCTCTACATCTATGTGTACACATTTTTATAATAGCTCCCACTTATAAGTGAGAACATACAATAGTTGTCTTTTTGTGTCTGACTTGTTTCACTTAAGATAATGGTCTCCAGTTCCATCTATGTTGCTGAAAAGACAGGATTTCATTTTTTATGGCTGAATAGTATTCCACTGTGTATATATAATATATTTTCTTTATCCAATCTTCAGCTAATGGACACTTAGATTGATTCTGTATCTTTGCTATTGTGAATAGTGCTGCAATAAACATATGAGTGTAGGTATCTTTTTTGATATATTCATTTCTTTTTCTTTGAGTAGATACCTAGTAATGCAATTTATGAATAGAATGGTAGTTCTATTTTTAGTTCTTTGAGAAATCTCCACCTGTTCTTCATAGAAGTTGTACTAATCTACATTTCCAACAACAGTATTTAAGAGTTCCCTTTACTTTGTATCCATGCAATGTTTTTTTTGTTTCTATGTTCATTAAACCTGTATTCTTTGGTTAAACTTCAAATTAATTATAGATACAAGTGGCTTGCCTTTTTTGAGTTATTTACTCCCAAGCTGATAATATCATGAGCTACCAAGTAGTGAAAATAAGACAATTTCACTTACAATTTCACTTTCTTGTCTTATTCACAAAATAAGACAAGAAATTTTCCTTTTTTTCAGAAAAATATTTTCTTTGGGGGAGAAAAAATAAAATTCAAGTTTATTATTAAAATATATAAATAATTGTATACATATTTCAAACTCCAAATAATCATATAATTATTAATATGCATAGAACATTCTTCACATCTTTGTTTCCTTTCAATCTGATAATACTCTTTAATTTTATAAAAAATAATATCCATTACTTCAATCAGACTTGGAAATTTTATATTGTCATATTTAGGTGTTCTATATGATATATAAAGAAAAGAAGAATATTAAATGACTTGACAGAAATTTTGAATGAATAAGAACACCTGGAACTAAGGAAGAATGACAACAAGCTTAAAGTTGTAACACAAGTTGTGCATTGTTATCTTAGATAATTTTTGGTGGGATTCCATGTGAATACAATGTCTAGAATCTGCTTTCTCTTATTTTGTCCATCAAATTGATTTCGTCTAGTTTAGCAGCTACTGTATATGAGAGTGAAATAATTTTTACCAGGCATTTCTATCTATAGCCCCCACTTCTCTCCTGCTTAAAAGACATGTGATATAAATATATATGCACACTGTACACATTTAGAAGTATTAATGTGTATATCTATGTAGATTTTTGAAAAGTTAAAATTCTCTGCTTCTGCCAAAAAATGCAATAAAGGGGAAATAAAAATGACACAGTGAAGAAAGCAGTAGACATAAGATATTTGGTTTCGATTACATTATATTGAGCAGAAAAATTACTAGCACTTTCTTGTCAAAATAAATATTTTATGTTTTCCAATGTTAGTAACATATTAAATTTGTAGTATCTTCTAAAAAGAGTTCCTGTAAGATATAAATATTAATGTTTTCTTTAAGAAATGTGTAATATTAAAGAAAGATAAACACGATGTTTTCAAAATAAATTTCAAATAAAACAAAAGAAATAATTATTAGACTATATATGAGGAAAGAAAGATAAGAACATAAATGAGGAGAGGAAAAAAACATGCTAGCAAAACAAACTACTTTGAAGGATGGACTCAAAATAACTAAACTAACTCTTCTAAAGTCAAGAGAAAGATAAATCATGTAGGATAGAAAGTAATAAAATACCCTGTATTGACCATTGACTAACATTTGATAACACAAATTGATAACACAATGACAATGAAATATGTCTAATAATTTCAGTCTATTTGGTAAAGATAGTGTTATCTCTTTGGGAAAGCAGATGTTCAATAATTCCATGCTTGGTAATGTTATAAAATGTTTGCATACTTTATTAAAAAATGATATTAAGAAGATACAGGATTAGATGCTCCTAATTGCCATTAGCCTTCACTCCAAGTTCTTACTATTTATATCTCTTCTATTAATGCTGCTGAGTATAACTCAGTTACCTTTACTAACCTGCATCAGAGATTTAGGATGACTTCACATGCAGTTATGTTTTTGCTATACCTGCGAGAAAACACTGAAAACCTGTCAGTGACATCTTTCACTTCTCAAATAAGGTGGCTAAGAAATCTTGGTGACCAAAAAAATGAGGTATTCACAAACTAGATATTGTCTTTTTCACTTGAAAGCAACAGATTATTTAATATATTCATAGAATTTTAAAAGAATCCATTCTATATTTATATTTTTCTTAAATAGTTATCCAGATTTTTGAAGAGAAGCCAGATAAATAGGAAGAGCCAGAAGAAAATAAAACCCTATGGCAAAAGGAAACAGGAATACCAAGGAGAAGATATTTCATCATTATGAGTCAGTATTAGAATGGGAGACATAATTCTGTGAGAAATCAATATTATAAAAATATACTTCTGCTCCTTAAGGACTTTTGATTTTTCAATGGCCAGCTGATATAGAGATAGAAAAAGTGAAAAGCTGTTTATGCAGGGCAGAAATAGGGATTTTTTTCCATGTCAGCCTATACTTTTCTTGCAGTATTGATTTTTATTTCTGAAATTCTCATTATGAGTGAGCAGTGGATCCAAATATATCTGTGTTAAACGTCCCAGGATCATAGCACAGTGGCTGGCACTGAAAGGTGAGGCAAAATAATATGTACAAGAATTACAAATGACAGTATCTGAGCTCTTATGGAACTCATGTGAAAATACATGTAGGTTTGGTTACCAGCAACCCAAGCTATATGCCCTTTGATTAAATCATGCAGTAAGAACTTGGTGAAAATTATAGGTATTTAATTTATAATTGTTTTCATCTATCTATAAGTTCTTATTTATTCTAGCATATAATTTGTTAAGTCGTAATCTATGTAATAAGAATAAATTAAAAATATAATAATTGTTCTGGAAATCAATTAAAAATGCCTTATAGCAATTACCATAGATATAGGAAGCTTTAACCTGAGGTCTGGGTTGAAATATATAACTATATTTAACTGCTACATAGAAATAATATATCTAGAGCAAATAATATTATTTTAGATATTCCTAGAGGAAAGATAATATTATTGAATATACTTACAGAAATATTAATAAAGAAATATTAAAAATAAAATTAATATATTTACAATATGAATACTACTAGTATTCATTGCTACAGACTAACAGTAACTAATAGTTACTGTTACAGACCACTATTGAGTCATTTCTTCAAAGCAAGGTTCCCCTATGATTTTTAAAGATAATACTTCACTTGATCCTCACACAGGCTTATAACTCTTGTTATATGTATCATATGGATGGTCAAATGAAACTATAAAGATTAAGGATTTATTTAAATGCAGTAATTGCAACAGATTAAATCAATTTTTTAAAAATTTAGAATAAGTGAAATAATTTCTTTAATTTTTTTTTATTTCAGTAAATTACAGGTGTACAAACATTTAGGTTACATGTTATGAATTTGCCACATGCCAACCATGATTTGAGACTTGTCCTTTCCCCCCCTACAATGCTCACTGTGTCCATTAGTTGTGAGTTTACTCATCCCAATCCCCTTACCCCAAAGAATAATACTACTGTGTGAGCATCTTAGTGTTGATCAGTCAGTTCCAGTTTGATGGCGAGTGCATGTGGTGCCTATTCTTCCATTCTGTGATACCTCACTTCAGAGGATAGGCTCAAGCTCTATCCAGGAGAATATAAGAGGAGCTAGATCAACATCATTTCCTATCATTGACAGTATTCCATTGTACACATATACCATATATTATTAATCCACTCATGGATTCATGGGCACTTGGGTTGTTTCCTCATCTTTGCAATTGTGAATTGTGCTGCCAAAAACATTTGAATGCAGATGTCTTTATTACAGAATGACTTTTGTTCCTTTGAGTAGATACCTAATAATTGTATTGCTGGACCAAATGGTAATTCTACTTGTAGGTCTTTGAGGTATCTCCAAATACCTTTCCACATAAGTTGCACTAATTTGCAGTCCCATCAGCAGTCTAAGAGTGAGTGTTCCTATCTCTCCATATCCTTGCCAGCATTTGTTGCTTTGGGATTTTTTTGACAAAGGCCAATCTTACTGGAGTTAGGTGATATTGTGGTTTTGATTTGCATTTCCCTAATGATTAGAGATGTTGAGCATTTTTTTTATATGTTTGGTGGCCATTAGTCTGTCTTCTTTTGAAAAGTTTCTGTTCATATACCCTTCTCCCATTTATTGATGGGGTTGTTTGATTTTTTCTTGTTGATTTTTTAAATTTTTAATTAGGCTAGTTTAATTAGGCTAGTACCGTGTTTCCCCAAAAATAAGACCTACCCATAAAATAAACCCTAGCAGGATTTCTAAGCATTTGTGAATGTAAACCCTACCCTGAAAATAAGACCTAGTGATGGGCATGGCTACACAGCATATCTGCAGCTCCCATGCATTTCTTTGCCAAGTGGTAAAGATGATGAGCAGCCCTTCTCATCTGCCTCATTGTGACAGCTACTATTCCAGAGGAATAGGATGGAATTCGGGGTTTGGAGAGTTATGATGATGTTCCAGAGGAAGACGACTTAACTATATTTGAATAAATGTTGATTGTTGTACCATACTTAATAGAAATACCATTCAACCCAGCAATAGCATTATTAGGCATCTACCCAAAAGAGCATAAGATATTCTATTATAAAGACATCTGCACCTGAATGTTTCTGGCAGCACAATTCACTATTGCAAAGATGTGGAAACAACCCCAGTGCCTGTCAATTCATGAGTGGATTATTAAAATTTGGTAGATGTTTACAATAGAATATTACTCAATTCTAAGAAACGACAGCAAACTAGTACCGCTTATATTATCCTGGATTAAGCTTAAGCCCATTATCCAAAGTGAGGTGACACAAGATCAGAATAATGGGCTTCACATATACTTGCCATCAAATTGGTACTGACTAACATTATGGTGCTCAAAGGGTGGTGGTGTTCACCAGGGATTCAGAGGTTGGAGGGGTAGTCCCACATCTGAGGGATGTGGTGAACATTATGGAAGGGAAGGGCATACCTCTAACCCTTGCTAGGGAGAGGCAAAGATATAAAATGTAACCAAAATGTTAAGAAAAAAGGAAAAACAGACATTTGTCAGATGTGGGGCAGGTGAGACGGGGAGGAGAGGATGAGTATATACATACATAGAGAATGTGATGCACACTGTCTGGGGGATGGACACGCTTGAAGCTCTGACTCGAGAGGGGAGGGGAGACAAGGGCAATGTATGTAACCTTAACATTTGTATCCCCATAATAGGCTGAAATAAAAAAAGAGGAAAAAAATTACACACCCCCTGAAAATAAGCCCTAGGGTGTCTTCTTGAGGAAAAATAAATATAGTACCCTGTCTTATTTTTTGGGGAAATATGTTATTTCAGAAGGTATTAAAATCAGTAAGTCTTCTAAATTTGTTTGTAGATACTAATAACTCAGCAAACTGTAGTTATTTGTTACTCTTTATGAGCAGATATTATAAATATACCTGCTGTATTTATAAAGTCATGCAACCCATAACAACCTACCATTCAATGACAGATCATATATATGATAGTGGTCTCATAACATTATAATACCATATTTTTACTGTACGTTTTCTATGCTTAGATATGTTTATATATACATATACTTACCATTGAATTACAATTGACTACAGTATTCAGTACAGTACAGGTTTGTAGCCTAGGAGCAATAGGTTGTATACCTCATATCCTAGGTGTGTAGTAGTCTATACCACCTAAGTTTATGTATAAACTTATGTAAGTACACTCCATGATGTTCACACAAAGAAGAAATCACCTAACAATGTATTTCTCAGAAAGAATCCCCATTGTTAAGTGATGCATGACAGTATTACATTTGTCGTATGCTAGACATTGCAGTATATTTGTGCATGTCATAATATATTATGTATATTGCATACACAATAATCCATAAAATCCTAACATAGAAGACTTAGAAAGACACTGAAAAAATGATAAACTCCATTTATCGCAGCCCTAGATATCTGTGTCTCTCAGAAAGATAGCTCTGACCAGGCAGGACAGGCAGGACAGGCAGGACAGGCAGCCACCATCCAATAGAACAGCACTTCTGCCACACTGCTTTCTTCTATCTCTGATCTTTCTCTTTTGCCCCATATGTTGAGGGAAAAAAGTGGCAAAAGATATTAACAAAAGCTTCTCAAAAGATAAAAGACAAATGTCCAATAAACATATGAAAAATACTCTACATCACTGATCATCAGGGAAATGCAAATTAAAACCATAATGATATATCACCCTACCCCCATTATAATGGATTTTATTAAAAAGTCTAAGAACAATAGATGCTTATCTTGATGCAGAGAGAAAGGAATGCTTGTACACTGTTGGTGGTACTGCAAATTAGTACAGTCGCTATGGAAAACAGTATGGAGATTCCTCAAAGAACTAAAAGTAGATCTACCATTTGATCCAGCAATCCCACTATTGGGTATCTACCCAAAGGAAAGAAAGACTTTTAAACAAAAAGACACTTATACTTGAATTTTTATTGCAGCACAATTCACAATTGCAAAGATGTGGGATCAGTCCAAGTGCCCATCAATTCATGAGTGAATTAATAAAATCCGATATATTTATACCATAAAGTAATACTCAACCGTGAGAAACAGATGAAATAATACCTGTTGCAACAATCTGGATAGAAATGGAAACTATTCTCCTAAGTGAATTATAATATCTCAAGAATGGAAAAACAAACACTATATGTACTCACTATTAAAATTGAAACTAACTAAAGAGTACACATGTGCACAGAGTGAAGTAAAACTCAGTGAAAATTAATCAGGGGACAGGGAGAGGAGAGGAGGGGAATTAACCAACCAAATGGGTAACATGAAAACTGTTTAGGTGATGGGCATAGCTGTTGCTGGGACTCAAACATTACAAAAATGATCCATGTAACCTAAAACATTTATACACCTTTAATATTTTGAAATAAAAAATACAAAAAATAAACATGATTAAAGATCCTCTCCTTCTGACTAGTGAGTTTTGAACAGACTTGAAAGGTAAAGTATGAGCATTTGCTGTATGTTTTTTGCTTAACACATGCTATCACTTAACCTTGAAGATAAATCCTAAAACCTAGGGGTTCACATTTTACAATTGAGGAAACTGAGGCTTAAAGAAATGATATAATTGCCTAATAAAACAAAGATGTTGAAGAGTCAGTTCTTGAATTTGAGTCTTCCTGACTCCAAAAATTATGGTATTTTTCTTACACTATGATGTATATTCAGCAAGAACTTAATTGAAACAAAGGCTAAAAAATGGAATTAATTGTAAAGCAACTTCTGCTGCCACCAGCAATAATTATTCGGCTTAATTTGCTTTTCCAATGCTTTCTTAGTGAATAATGTTTTAACTTTCCTAGAATTCCAATTTTAGAAAATATTTGAGAATAATAAGCTGGAAACTACTACTTGTAAAGACAAAAGATATTAATATTTATAGAATTTCCCCCAGTAACTCACCACCAGTGCTGCTTAATGAACAATAGAGAAATTGGATGAATGCATTCAAGATTCAAATTATATGCATTTTTCTACAGTGGTATCTCTAAGGAACTCAAAGTCACTGTAACTATATATCATTACTGCATACCAGGCAAGAAAGCTCCAATTTAGCACAGCCAATGCATCACAAATATGCCTCTAGGTCACCTTCTTCCACCATGACAGAAGTATGAATCAGGGTGATTCTGCCACAGAAGAAGAATGCTTGGAAAATAAAAAGTGTTTTATTCTCACAATAGCTGTTCTTGGTTATGGTTCACGTAGTTTTGCTAATCAACTCCCCACCAGCCTCTCTCTCTCTCATGTCTCTCTCTCTTGTTCTCTCTCCCCCCTCCCCCACAATACATTATGAAATATAAGTATTATATCCACACATTTAATTAAATGCCAAGGAAATGCATTGTTCATTCTCCTTGAAGAAGTAAAGGTACATGTGTCTTTCAGAGATCTACACTTAAGGTTAGATATTTTTTTTAATAATTCATGTTTTATTTTTTTTTAATTTCTGCATGTTTAGGTTACATATGTTGTTCTTGCTCCCCCCCAAGTTAGAGCTTCAAGTGTGTCCATCCCCCAGATGGTGTGAATCACACTCATTATGTATGTATATAGCCATCTCTTCCTCGCCCCTGCCATCTATCTGACGCCCAATAAGTGTTATTACTGTATGTGCACTTAGGTGTTGATCAGTGAAACCAATTTGCTGGTGAATATATGTGGTGCTTATTTTTCCATTCTTGGAATACATCACTTAGTAGAATGGGTTCTAGCTCTATTCAGGAAAATATAAGAGGTGCTATATCACCGTTGTTTCTTATAGTTGAATAGTAATTCCTGGTATACATATACCACATTTTATTAATCACTCATGGATTGATGGGCACTTTGGTTGTTTCCACATCTTTGCAAATGTGAATGGTGTGACTATAAACATTCTAGTGCAGATGTCTTTTTTATAGAATGTCTTTTCTTCTTTTAGGTAGATGCCCAGCAATGGTATTGCTGGATCAAATGGTAGATCTACTTCTATCATTTTAAGGTATCCCCATACTGCTTTCCACAAAGGTTACACTAGTTTGCAGTACCATCAGCAGTGTAGGAGTGTTCCTATCTCTCTGCATCCATGCCAACATTTATTGTTTGGGGACATTTTGATAAAGGCCATTCTCACTGGAGATAAGTGATATCTCATTGTGGTTTTGATTTGCATTTCCCTGATCATTAGAGATGTTGAGTATTGTTTTCATGTTTTTTGGCCATTATTCTGTCTTCTTTTGAAAAGTTTCTGTTCATTTCCTTTGCCCACTTTTTGATAGGGTTGTTTGATTTTTCTTGCTGATTTTTCTGAGTTCTAGATTCTAGTTATCAGCCCTTTATCAGATGTGTAGCATGCAAAAATTTTCTCCAATTTCTAGGTTGTCTGTTTGCTCTCATGACAGTTTCTTTGACTGTGCAGAAGCTTTTCAATGTGATTAGGTCTCATCTATTTATTTTTGTCATTGCTGTGATTGCCTTTGGGGTCTTCTTCATAAATTCTTTGCCTAGCCCAGTCTATAAGTGTTTTTCCAACATTCTCTTCTAGAATTGTAATAGTTTCACACCTTAGGTTTAAGTCTGTTTCCAAATTATCTATGAAATTTTAGAGAATTTGAGTTGGGAACTTTGTGATTCAGGACAATTGAAAATTTGTACTGCAAAAAAGTTAAAATAAAAAAACATGAAAAAAAAAACAGATAAAAAACATATATAGAGAGAGAGAAAGAGAGAGAGAAATTGTCCCCTAATTTGTTACTTTGAGGGTTTCCCAGGACATAGACCCTTAAATGTGGAATAGTCTT
Source organism: Mirza zaza (assembly GCA_008750895.1). Lineage (NCBI taxonomy): Eukaryota > Metazoa > Chordata > Mammalia > Primates > Cheirogaleidae > Mirza > Mirza zaza. Next base: position 40,276 of record VSMD01081111.1, on the reverse strand, counting down.
GCAAAAACCTGGATAGGTAATCACCCTATTACAGGTCATAAGTTATTAAAAAGTCCTTTTATTTTGGGAATCCAACAGGAAGACATATACTGTATTTTCTGTGTATATAATATTTCCAAAAATAATTGCCCCAAATTGATTTTCTGGTTCTGTAGGGAATGATATATGATTCTAGGTGGGAGACTGTACTTCTAAATATTTGTTTAGCTAGTATTCTTATAAGAGTCTAAAGACTTTAAACTTCAGTGAGATTGTGATTTCCTGGGTAATAGTAATTTCCTTTTTTTTTACTGCTATATCTTTAAGTTTGTGATAGAAATGTGGTGGCGATTAATTCAACTTCTTGCAACATCTTTCCCATCCTTTGTGATCTTCTTACAAAACTCACTGAATCTACTTTTCATGCTATAGTAATAAGAATGATAATAATGACTCTTTTCTATCCTTATATGTTGACATGTTACAAGTTTCTAAAGACATAATGCTTAATATTTCTTTCATCTGGTTTATAACTAATCAGAATTTAAACATAATTTATATCTTCTTCACTCAAAAATACACTGAAACAAAAAAAAATGAAATACAATTTTTACTAAAAGGGTGAGCTAAACTAAACCAATGTTAACCAACTAACCACAGACAAGCAGCTTTCCCAAACTGTTTCTTTGGAGCCCTCATACTACTTCATAACTCTCTTCTGTGTTCTTTTCACAGCAGAGCTCCTTAAAAGAATTCTCAAACTGACTTAGCAATTTAATCTCTAGCCAATAAAATGTGGGTCATTTATTTATTTATTTTTACCTTACTCTTTATAATCTTTTGATCCTGAGATTTCCTTTGTTGTCAAATCCAGAGGATACCTTGAATTTGAATAAATAATAATAGAAAAAACCAGACACCATCAACCAAATTGCCATAAGTTGCAAGAACCAATTTTATGAGAATTACAATTTAACCAAAATTATCTGATATGAAAATAACCAGTCATTAAAGAAAAAAATTGCAGGGATATCTATTATAAAATAAAAGATAATACTTTCAAAGAGTTTATGGAGATATCTGTACCTTCCTCTTAATTTTGTTATGAATCTAAAACTGTTCTAAAACAATATAATCTTAAAAAATAATGAAAAAAATTAAAGACAAGGAAATATGCTCTTTCCTGAAGCCTATAAAAGAATACAGCCTTGGTGACAACTTGATTTTAGCCCCATAAGATTCATTTTAAATTTTGGACCTCCAGAACTATAAGATAATACACTTGTGACTTGGTAAATGTATGTCAATGACAAATAATTTTTTAACAAACGGGCAGAAAATAAAGCTAGACATTTTAGAAGACATTTAATTTGCTGATATTATTCATTGTATTTGTTGCTCTGAGAATTCCTAGTCATTACTGAAATTAGTGATTAATTTACTAGGTTTTAATTCATATCAAAGAAGTAGATTCTATTGTTTGTCAACTGGTTTTGAAACCATCTATACTCCTTATAGAAATGTATGGTATGTAACTGATGTTCTGGCAAAGCCTCCCACTTAACATTCAGGGAAGAAAAAGATGGCACAAAATATGCACATGCCATTCAGTAGGCTGCTCCCATTATAATCTATCTATTGACTACAATAACAATGAATATTTGAAACCAGAAGTCTACTTAGAGTATCTAATACTTGGCTGTAAATATTCATTAAAATTTCCACAATTGATTTTTTTTATCTCAGTTCCTGTCACTATACTGGCATTAAAAATTAGAACAATTCTGGCTAGGATGATAGGGGTTTTCTGGAAAGTGTTATTAGGATGCATTCTCTTTATTCATTGAAATTGATTTTTATACACTTATTAGAAGGAAAGAAAAGCAGATTTTAAAGTGTATCTCAACTTTACTTACTAACTCCTTTCTAGAATGATTTTAATGTCCTCTATTTAATGATCCTGTCAGTCTGATTTAACCAGGTGCTCCACGTCTATCTGTTTCTGGATTCTCCCTTTCTCAGACCATCACCTCAAGCACATCTGACTTAACAGTTTGTTTATTAATTTATTTCAAACCTGATTAATTTATTTTATCCTGATTTTGAACCTTTCAAGAAATCTGAGTAGGCTACCATAAATCTTTCCAAGTTAGGTTTAGTTTTGAATATTTAAACAGCTTTTGAAATATCACTTTCTTCAGATACCTAACAAATTTTAGGAAAAAATTCAAGATCATTCAGTCTCCTTTACCATCTGGCATAGCATGGGTGTGGATATATTCTGATCTAAGTCTTTAAGGCAAATAAAATTTCCTGATTTAATAGTTTAGATTGTATTTGACATAAAATTAGCAGTCACTAAAAGTGACTATACATAGTAAAAAGAAAAAAAAAAACTCTTTCTACAATTATCATATAATCTATTAAAGGAATGACATTTGACTAAAATCAGACATTGAATATTCACAGTGATTTGATCAAATAGGTGATCCTGAACAGAAGTAATTTAAAAATGGACAAAAGAAAACTGATAAAACATAATGATCCCACAAAAATATATATAGTTTCAGCCAAAAGAGCAACAAAGGAGACAGATAAATTGATAAACCAGGAGTTCATCAGAGGGAGACTATATTTAAAATCACCTGGGAAATATTTCTAAATATAGCTAAGCATCATGTAGCTACACATCATGGGACTAATTAGATTTCAGGGGGATAGAGTATACTGATAAAAAAATATTAAAGAATTCCAGATAAGTATAGCATCCTACTAATAAAATGGGTAACTAGAATCTCACAAAAGTGGAGGGGTTAAAAAAAAAAAAAAAAAACTATTGCCAAAGGTCAGGAAACATGAAGGAATAGATTTTCTTTTTGAGTTTTCAAGATGACATATTGAAGGTATAGGAAACATTTACTAGTCAAGGGCCTGGCCATGTATGGGACAGTTCAAGAAATTATATTACCTGTTTCAGTTGAAATCTTGAACCACACTGATTTGGAAAATAGATTTATCCTAGAGTGTGGATGATATTGGTGCAACAAATATATAGAAAAATATATGATTTTATTTAGTATGTTTTAAAATAAATGCACATGGTTTTATGACCCAACAATCACACTATTAGATACATACCTTAAAGAAATGCTTACACATATGAATAAAAAGATGATAAAAAATGTAAAAATTTTCACACCAGCATTATTTATATTGGAGAAAAATTAGAAATAATTTAAATGTCCCTTAATGGAGATATGTGTAAATAAGCTGTGGTATGTTCAGAAAATGGAATCCTAGGAAACAATTTAAAATGGATACATTATAGCTATATATAGCTCCATAATTATATTTTAAAATCTAAAGAAATGATAAACAGTGAATTCAGGATATTTTTACTTCTTGGGAGGAGAGTGCAGGTGTATAACAGGAAAGCTTGTGCAGCGGACATTAACAATACTTGTAACATTTTTTTCCAAAGCTTTGATGGCCCAACTTAGATTCCAAATTAAATTCAAGGAGATTTCCAGTATCCCTTCTAAGCTAGCCTGAAATTCACTCTCAGTCATTTCAGCCATCATTCCTTCCAAGTGTTGCAACAGAATCTCTTGGAAAGGCTGAGTCCCCAGACAAATTGGCTCTCAGTTACCTGCCCAACCTTAGCTTCTATTACTGTCTCCTTGCTTCCCTTAGGTCCTGATTTGTAGAAAAGTAGGCCTCCTCTCTATTCCCCAAATCTACCAGGAAAGCCCCTGCCGAAGTGATTTTGTACTTAATGTTCTCTCTGCCTAGAAACATCTGGTCCCAGATACCTGCATGACTGCCTGCTTTCATTTCCTTCAACTCTTCTCTCTTGTTACCTCAACGAAACTTTCTCTTACCAATCTATTAAAGTGCCAATATCCCACCCCTATCTTCCCTATCACTTTTTACTCTTTTACCTTTCCCTTTTTAGGATTTATAATCTTCAAATACACTAAATAGTTTACTGATTGGTTTATTGTCTACCCCTAGCCCTTTAAGAAGATAGTAGAAAATTTTTGTCCACCTTTCTTACTGTTGTGATGCATGATAAACACTTGAGACATTTTTTAATGAGATGAAAGGCTTATGACTGAATTCTTCCATTCCCGCTGCCTAAATGAGTATTTTAGAATCCAGGTGACTCTCCAATCAGTTCTGTTGTTCTCATGCTTGGCAAAGCAAAGAAAACATGCACCAGGGCTCAGAGCTGAGTGTCCAGAATTCAGTTTCCCAAGATGTCTCACGCAGGTTCCTCACTGCAGTTTTAAAAATCTATTTGAGTTCTTCCAATGACCTTTGTTCTTGTTCTTGATGTCGTTCATGCATTCAAATATCAGTTTATTTGTAGAGATTAGGTTTCCTTACACTTGCATTCTCCTCAATCCCCCTAAAATGCATTAAGCACAGTATTTTCAATAAAATTTCCTATAGTAAGCCTTAGAAATACAACAAAAACTTCTGAATGTGTCCTAAATGCTCAAATCTCTACAAAGAACAAGTGGCAGAAAAAGTTATCTTCTTGCAATTAGGAAAAACAAAATAATGAAGGGAGAAAATGATAAATTAATTATCTTTTAATATTATAGCAATATATAGAGTGGCACAATTGGTCATCATTATGATCCTAGTCTTTAAAAGTGGGTTTTTTTCATTTTCATTAAAAATGTCATCAGAACTATTTTTCTAGTAGATGCTATAAATTTGGAAAATATGTATATGCTTCATTGTCTATTATCTTTGTGCAGAGGGAAACATTTTTATGGGGAACTACAGCTTCTAAATGAACCTGAGCGTAACCTTATTATATTGGTGGTTTAAACGACTTAGCTGTTTAAAAACATAAAATTATTTTGACTGTCTAAACTGTATCAGATTAGGCAATATATAGCCAAATTATACTCAAATGTGAAAGGTGAAAAACCTAATTATAGGTGTCAATCAAACACTATTCTAGCATATAAATATTGAAAGCATAACAACTGCCAATATTCTAAGAATTTTATATAGAATACCTCTATTTTAGAAGAAAACTTATATTTTACAAGCTACTGATGTGACAATTACATGTCATTTCTCTTTTGGTTGAAAGTTTAACTACTTGTTTCTATACAATAAAAAGAAAAAAATCCAAATTCAGTTACATGGTTTGTTCATCATTTTTATACTATAACAGATTTCTTAACAATAAGAGAATATTTGAATTCATCATTACAGTGTCCTGCTTCTGTTTAAGAGTATTAATTATGTTTGTAGGAGGAGGAAGGCTAGAGCACAATGATTCCTGTAGGCTCCAAATAAGTCAATTACCCAGGGTTCACATAACTTAATTATGTATCTTAAAACAACCTGAGACTTCTTCTGCTTGCATTTTTTGTTGAACTTTCTCATGAATTTGAGTCTTTTAAAAAAAAAAACAAACATTCTACTTGTTTTTAGTGAAACTTTTTTTTTTTTTCATTCTGTCAATGACTTGCAGTAGCTAATGGGTGATTCTGACAGGAAAAATGTACCTTATTTTGAGAGATAAAAACAAGGTGAGTACAAATATGACAAATATATATTACTTCAAGACAGTTCATATTATCAAAATGTTTTCTAAAATAGAGAGTTAGAAACTCTAACATTTTATCTCCATTTTCATTCAATATGTTGTCAGGAAAAGTTTAAAAATTTGAGGCTTGTGGCAAACATGGACAAATAATCAGGAGAGTATAAAACAGAAAGAAGCTAGGATCATATTTTATTAATTAATAAATGGAAAAGCCAGTAAGGCAAAATTTGCAATGTTAGTGGGAAATGGGAAATCATTAATAATATACTAATATTTATTAAATGCCATAACTAAAATAGACTTCAAAAGTTGGTTTTAATATTTCTAAGGCTATATTTGAAAATATATATATATATAAGTACTCACAGGCTCTCACAATATAACTCCTCCATCAAATCACTACAGAAAATTATGGGTGAAAAGGAAATATTAACAACTCCCCTAAAACCTGTGAATTCATATCGTACATAAACCAAATTGCCCTTTTGAACTCAGAGAAGTACACTGTAATGAAATAGTGAATGGGGAATCCCTGTCCATTTACCTCTTTTCCTAATGAAGAGTCCATTACCGTTAAGATACTACATAAAATAAAGTTAGCAATTTTGAAATTTATTTGCTTTAAAGTTGAAATACTTTAGAAACAAAGCATATTTTTCCTATAAAGTCAAGATTTGTGTTTTTAATACTAATAATCTGTGTTGGTGAAGAGGCAGACAAATGAAGCACTTCCATACACATCTAATGAGAGTGTAAATGCTTTTCAAGCATACTCTGCAATAAAATTTTCCAAAAAATATTAAATGCCTTGTTTTAATCTATCATTGTATTAAGCTGCAAGCTTCCATAACAAAAATGTAATAATAATAATAAATATTAACATTATAAAGGAAGGAAAAAGATAAAGAAAACTTGGCAGTAGATTTAGGCCAATAAACCCTAGATTGTTGGCACCGATCTAATGAATGAATGTTGTCAGTGAAAATATACTCATTGCTATCCACTAAAAATAAAATTGACGATTTTATAAAGATGGAAAAAGTACTCACCAAGCATCAAAGCATTTTAATATTTCTTCTCCTGGGCCATTTGAAAATATCAAGTGTTTGCATGATTATTCTAATCTCCCACATTTTGTAAATGATATTAAGAATTCAAGGCAGTTTATCCATGTGAAGGCATTTCTGGGTCAAAATTTTTAAAAAACATAACTTTTTAAAAACCGTCTTGCTCTTAAAAATCCATTGACATAAGGGTAAATGATAAATCAATAAAATCTGAAAAAGAGTATCTTAAAAAATAGGTTCATTGAGGGCACTGTTGATTAATGAATGAGAAACTATACAAATAAATATAAGGTAGGGTAGTATTAACTTATGAGATCTGGAATTTTTTTTCTTCTTACATTATAATGGCTAAAGTTGAGAAAGTTCAGCTCTTTTGATACTTGAAGAGATTTAAGTCATAAAAAGCCCAGATAAAGAGAATCTTAAGAGGAATTAGTGGGACCAAAATAAATATTAAATAAAAATCTGAATAAGAAACAGTCTGATCCTCCATTCTTCATGTCCACTCAGAATAGCTGACAACAAACTGTTGATACCCTAGGTGCAAGTGGGTGATTATTGTCAAGATAAATTGTAGAGATTATCTGTTGATGGGGATAGAGGGGCAGAAGATTAGAGGACAGCAGTAGTAAGCTGTAGACATCCACAGTAATGACCTCTACAATCTGGCATGTTGGTGGTCATTTAAAAGAATTGAAATGAATTGAATCTCTGTCATTTTACCTGAGAGAAAAATAAGATAAAAAAAAGGAAGAAAGAAGAAAGAAAGAAAGAAAGAAAGAAAGAAAGAAAGAAAGAAAGAAAGAAAGAAAGAAAGAGAAAGAAAGAAGAATGAACTCAAAATCAAGATTCTAATTGATTTTTGAGCTTATGACCATTGTTTCAGTGGTTCAAAATAAGACTTGAAAAAAGAAAGATTAAGCAGAGGCATTTCTAGAGTTAAGTTTGACCTTCATTTTGAGACTGCTTGCTTAGATTTGCATTAATATATGGTGATACCATTGATACACATTCATCATAAACTTTTATCCAATGTAAATCTAGCTGATGTTGGGAAGAACTTTGTACATTTTGCTTTATAAACACAAAGATGAAGAGCTTTATGTTAATATTTTGTTAACAAAAGATTCCAAAATATTTTAATTTAGTTTTTATATATTGTTTAAAACAATCTTTTTTTAATCTCAAGAAAATACGAGAGTACAAACATTTTGGTTGCACTTTATATCTTTGTCTCTCCCTAGCTAGGGTTAGAGGTATGCCCTTCCCCTCCATAATGCTCACCATATCCCTCAGATGTGGGTCTACCCCATGAACCCCCGAATCCCTGGTGAACACCACTAGCATTTAAGCACCATAGTGTTAATCAGTCAGTACCAATTTGATGGCATGTACATGTGGAGCCCATTCTTCCGATCTTGCGTCACCTCACTTTGGATAATGGGCTTAGCTCAATACAGGATAATGTAAGCAGTGCTAGCTCACTGTCATTTCTTAGAATTGAGTAAGATTCCATTGTAAACATATGCAAAATTTTAATAATCCACTCCTGATTTGACAGGCACTTTGGTTGTTTCCAGGTCCTTGCAATAGTGAATTGTGCTGCTATAAACATTCAGGTGAAGATGCCTTTATTATAAGATAAATATTTAAGATGCACTCAAATTGTTCTAACATTTACATTCTTCAAAAAGGCCAAGACGGATCCAAATGAAAATCCAAAGAAGCAACAGCTGCTCCAGATGGGAAGGAATCAGTGAAAGAACTTCATAAGTATGAAGAATAAAACTGAAAGGAGACCACCAAAAGGAACACCAGCTATCTAGCAATAGATACCAACAAAATTTGGAATACTGGGATAGCGTAAGAAGAATTTTGAACATGGATTGTAAGAAAACTCAGTGAAATGCAAGAGAAAGTGGATGCCCAACACAAAGAAAGCACAAAAAAATTCAGGACATGGAAGAAAAATTCACTGAAGAAATCAAAACATTAAAAAAATCAAACAGACCATCTGGAAGTGAAGAATTTATTAATGGAATTACAAAACACAGTGGAAAGATTCAAGAATAGGAAATATAAAGTAGAAGAAAGCATCTCAGAAATTGGAGATTAAGATAACACCTTTCAAATAAACAAATCATTTGAAGACATAGAGCAGAGAAATAAGAGAAAAGAACAAAGCCTACAAAAAATGTGAGATTATGTGAAGAGGCCTAATATAAGAACCATAGGCATCCATGAGTGTGAAGAAGATAATACTCAAGGGTTGGATAAACTATTTGAGAATACAATGGATGAAAATTTCCTTGGCCTTGCTAGACATCTAGATATCTAGGTACAAGAATCTCAAAGGACTCCTGGGAGATTCATTGCAAACAGGAAGAAACCACAACACATAGTCATCAGACTGGGCAAAATAAACACAAAAGATGTCCTAGGTCAAGCTGCAAGGTGAAAACAACAGGTAACCTACAAAGGACAACATATCAGACTAACTGCAGACTTCTCAACTTAGACCTTACAAGCCAAAAGAGACAGGGGCAACATTCTCACTATTCACAAACAGAATAATGCCCAGCCTAGAATATTTTATCCTGAAAAACTAAGTTTCTTATAAAAAATAGAACTGAAAAAAATTCTCTAACAAGCAAAGACTAAGGAAATTCATCAAAAAAAGACATGGATATACACAGAACAGCATTACACATATATCAGCACAATAGACACTCACCAGTGTAAATAATCCAAAAACTAAAGGTCAAAGGCCAGATATCACAATGGCTCCAGAGCATAAATAAAGCAGCAAAGTTCAACTAAACAGGATGAACAGAAATCTGCCCCACTTATCAATTCTTTCAATAAGTGGGAATGGCTTGAACTGTCCACTGAAGGGACATAGGCTGGCCGAATGTGTAAATATACACAAGCAAAGCATCTGCTGTCTTCAGGAAACATATCTAACCCACAAGGATGCATTCCAACTCAAGATGAAGGGATGGAAAACAATATTCCACACACACAGAAACCAAAAGAAAGCTGGTGTAACACTTCTAATTTCTGGTAACATAATCTTCAAATCAACAAAACAAAAAGAAGTCTATATAATAGTGTAGGATATAGTTCAACAAGAATATATAACAATTATAAATATTTATGCACCTAACTCAGATGCACCCAGATTCATAAAGAAAATCCTACTTGATTTAAACAAAATGATAAATAGCAACATCATAAAACCTAGGAACTTCAACACCCCTCTGACAGAACAGCACATATTCTCCAAACAGAAAAGAAACAATGGACTTCAAAAGAACTCTAGAAAAAATGGGATTGACTGACAATTACAGAACACTCTACTCCAAACCGTTGAATATACGTTTTTCTTATCAGCTCATGGGACATTCTGTAAGATTCACAATATCCTAGGCTATAAAGCATGTCTCAATAAACTTAAAAAAATAGAAATTATACCATGCATTTTCTCAGAACACAGTGGAATAAAATTAACAATCAACTCCAACAGAAACTCTCATTTCTACACAAAGTCATGAAAATTAAACAATCTTTTACTGAACAATTACTGGGTTAAGGAGGAAATTAAGATGAAAATCAAAAGATACTTTGAGCTAAATGATAAAGGAGACAAAAGTTGTCAAAATCTGTGGGACACAGCTAAAGCAGTCCTGAGAGGGAAATTTATATCCATAAATGCCTATATCCAAAAGACAGAAAATTATTAATCAACAATCTAATGAATGGTCTCAAAGAGCTGGAAAAGGATGAGTACAATAACCCCAAACCCAGTAGAAGAAAAGAAATAACAAGGATCAGAGCAGAACTAAATGGAACTGATAACAAGAAAAAACTATACAGAAAGTCAATAAAAATTCGACTTTTTGAAAAAATAAAATTGAAATTGAAAAACAAAATTGGCATGCCTCTTGCTAGATTGACCAGAAGAATATAAGAAAGGACTCTGATACAGTCAATCAGGAATGAAAAAGGAGACTTTACAACTGATACCATGGAAATACAAAATATCATCTATGTACATGATAAAAATACCTGTGCCCATAAACTAGAAAATGTGGAGGAAATGGACACATTCTTAGAAACACACAGCGTTTCTAGGCTCTATCAGGAATAAATAGAACTTCTGAACAGAACAGTATTAAGTACCAAAATTTAAACTGCAATAAAAAACATTCCTTAAAAAAATCCTCAACCAGATGGTTTCACATCCAAATTTTACCAGACCTACAAAGAATAATTGATGCCTATCCTGCAGAAACTATTCCACAACATTGAGGAGGAAGGAATTTTCCCTCACACATTTTAAGAAGCCAACATTCCCCTGATACAAAAACCAGGAAATGATGCATCAAAATAAGAAAACTATAGACCATTATCCCTCATGAATATTACATGAAAAAATTCTTACCAAAATCCTAGTAAACCAAATTCAGGTGCTAATCAAAAAAATAATCCATCACAACCAAGTGGGCTTCATCCCAGAGATGCAGCAATGGTTCAACATACACAAATCTATAGATATAATTCACCACATAAATAGAAGTTAAAAAAAAGACCATATGATTCTCTCAATAGATGCAGAAAAAAGATTACAAAATTGTGCACCCAATTGTGAAAAGAATGCTTATCAAAATAGGTATAGAAGGGACTTACCTAAAAAGCCATATATGATGAACCCACAGCCAACATCATACTGAATGGGGAAAAATTGAAAGCATCCCCACTTATAACTAGAATCAGAGGAGGTTGCCCTCTATCACCACTTCCATTCAACACAGTTACAGAAGTCCTATTCACAGCAATCAGACAAGAGAAGGAAATCAATGGCACCCAAAGGTGAGCAGAAAAGGTCAAAATATAGCACTTTGATGACAATATCATCCTATATCTAGAAAACCTCAAAGATTCTGCCATGAGCCTACTGGAATTAATAAGTAAATTCAGCAACATCTCAGGTTACAAAATCAATGTACAGAAATCAATAGCATTCCTATATGCCAGTCAAACTGAAAACCAAATCAAGACTCAATGTCCTTCATAATAGCAAGGAAGAAAATAAAATACCTAGGAATATATTTAACTAACAAGGCAAAAGACCTCTACAAGGAAAATTATGAAACACTGAAGAAGGAATGATCAGAGGATATATATAGGTGCGACACCATACCATGCTCATGGCTGGGCAGAATCAACATCATTAAAATGTCAATACTACCTAAAGTGATCTCCAGATTCAATGCAATCCCTGACATTTTAAATCCAACATCATTTTTCACAGAATGGCTTTTATCAAAATGTACCAAAACAATAAATATTGGCATGGATGTGTAGAGGTAGGAACACTTACACACTGCTGGTTGGAGAGCAAACTGGTTTAAACTCTATGGAAAGTAATATGGAATTACCTCCAAGAGCTAAAAGTAGAACTACCAATTGATTCAGCAATTCTATTACTCAGCATCTACCCGAAGAAAAAAAGACATTCTATGAAAAAGACATCTGCCCTAGAATGTTCATAGGAACACAATTAACAATTTCAATGATGTGGAAACAACCCAAGTACCCATGAATCCATGAGTGGATTAGTAAAATGTGGTATACTTATACCATGGAGTTCTACTCAGCCACAAAAAACAATGGTGATCTAGCACCTCTTGTATTATCCTGGATAGAGCTGGAGACCATGCTACAGAGTGAAGTGTCACAAGAATGGAAAAACAAGCACCACATGTACTCAACATCAAATTGGTATTACTTGATGAACACTTATATGCACATATAGTAGTAACATTCATCAAGTTTTAGGTGATTGGAAGGGGGGAGGTGAGGATGGGTGTACTCACACTTATAGGGTAGACACTGATGAAGCTCTGACTCAGTTGGGGAAAAGGCAATATAGAAAACCTAAACATTTGTAACCCCTGTAATATGCTGATATAAAAATAAATAAATAAATACGCCAACATGGTTTCTCAAAATTTCTCCTCAAAATCAGGAGAAAGAAACCATCCACTTCTGATTTAAGGGTTTTCTGACTTGATCGTACTCCTATACTGGTGTGAAGGAACTGGCCTATGTTCTATGCAAAGAAAAAGTCTTCCCCTTTACATGACAGCAGGGACCAGAAACATTTCTAGAAACAAAGATTCCTTGCCATGTTTATAGGCAGATGGAAAGGAAGTAGTAATGTGTGAAAATAAATCAAGTCCTAAAGAAGTAGGATTAAATGTTCTAACTAAGGCCTTAGATTTCAAAATTATGAAGCATAATTCTTCTTTAGAGAGAGTTTTGAAGGCAGAAAATGAATATGGCTGTGCATATCAGTCTTTATGTTATATTGTTATTTTATCTTATTTTGTCTTATTCATTAGTTGAGAAGCAATGCACCTGCTAGCAATCTGGACACTTAAAGACAGATTTTGTTTATCTTTTCAAAGAACCAACTTTTCATTTCATTGATCTTTTTTGTTTATTTTTTGTTTCCATTTCATTTAGTTCTTCTCTGATCTTTCTTATTTCTTTTATTCTATGAGCTGTGGGTTCAGTTCTCATTTTCTAATTTCTTGAGGTGTGGCATTAGGTTGTTAATTTGTGATCTTTTTGCTTTTTTGAAGTAGGTAGGCATTTAGTGCTATGAACTTCACTCTTAGCACTGTTTTTGTTATACAAGAGGTGTTGGTAGATTGTGTTGCGATTGTCATTGAGTTGTCATTTAATTTGAAATTTTTTTTCTATTTCCACCTTAATTTGATCATTGATCCAAGGATCATTTGTTCACTTTCTATGTGTTTGTGTTTTTTGAGAGTTCTTTGTCCAATTGATTTCTAGTTTTATTCCACTGTGATTTGAGAAGACACATGGTATATTTATGACTTTTTAAAATTTGCTGAGACTTGTTTTGTGGCCTAATATATAAACTATCTGGGAGAGTGTTCCATGTGATGATGAGAATAATGTATATTATGCAGTTTGGGGGTAAATGTTTTGTAAATGTCTTTTAGATCCATTCGTTCTAGAATCCCATTTAAATCCAGTGTTTCTTTGTAGATTTTCTGCCTTGATAAAATGTCTAGTTCTGTCAGTGGAGTGTGGAAGTCCCCCACTAATATTATGCTTCTCTCTATTTCTTCTCTTAAGTCTAGTAATACTTGGCTTACGAGTCTGGTAGCTCTAGTGTTTCATGTGTATGTACCTAGCATTGTAGTATCTTCTTGCTCCATCGATCCATGTATCATTATATAATGACCATCTTTGTCTTTTTTGTTGTTGATTTGAAGACTATTTTATCTTATATAAGAATAACTCATCTTGCTCACTTTTGGTTTCCATTTGTGTGGAGTATTTTTTCCCACCCCTTTATCTTGAGTCTATGAAATCTTCATGAGTTTCTTCGTGGCTGCACATATTTTGGCTGTCTTTTTTTAATACATTCTGTCAATCAAAAAATGTATTTTAACTGGGGCATTTAGATGATTTATATTTAACGTTAATATTGATATTTGAGATACTGTTCCAGTCATTATATTGATTGTTACCTAGTTACTATGTATTCTCCCTTATGTAACTATTTGATAAGAGTTATGAATTTTTTCCTTTTCAGGTGTTTTTAGAACTTTATCAACTGTGCTGTTTGATGTTTAGAGCACTTTTAAGCATTTCTTGTAGGGCAGGGCTAGTGGTGACAAATTCCCTTAGTTTTTGCTTGCATGGAAAAGACTTTTTTCTCCTTCATTTATGAAATATAGTTTTGCAGGATACAAAATTCTTGACTGACAGTTATTCTATTTAAGAAGACTAAAGATAGATCCCCTATCCTTTCTATCTAGTAGGATTTCTGCTGAGAAGTCTGCTGTTAGTCTGATGGGTTTTCATTGTAGGTTACTTGACTCTCTTGTCTCACAGATTGTAGGATTTTCTCATTCACTTTGACTTCGGCAAGTCTGGTGACTATGGGCCTTGAAGATGTCCTATTTGCAACAAATGTTCAAGGAGTTTGAAGACCTTCTTGTATCTGGATGTGTACATCTCTAACAAGATCAGGAATGTTTTCCTTCAGTATTAACTCAAATAAATTTTTCATGCTTTTTGCTTGTTTTGCCCCCCTTCTTCCTCAGGAATATCTATAATTTTTATATTCAGGCATTTTATATTTCTTGAAGACTTTGTTCATGTTTAAAATTATTTTTTTTCTTTATTTTTGACTGACTGGGTTAATTCAAAAGCCTTATCTTTAAAGTCTGAAATTACTTCTCCTGATTGGTCTAGTCTGTTATTAAAACCTTCTAGTCTATTTCGTACTTCCTAAATGATTACATGAGTATTTCCATTGTAGAAGTTTCATTTAAAAAAAAATCTATCTCTTTAGTTCATTTTTCTTTCCTGTCCTGATTTTTTTGTTTGTTTCTTTGTGATGATTTTCAACTTTCTCATTGATCTCATTGACCTTAATTGTGACTCATATTTTGAATTCCACATCTGAAATTTCAATAATTTCTTTTCAGATGCAGTCCCTTGCTGGAGTGGTAGTGTGACTGGGGATTTTGTTTTTTGGTACTGCCAGAATTCTTACATTGATTCCTTCTCATCTGGAGAAGCTGTCACTTCTTCTTATATTTCTTTCTTTTTTTTATTCCTTTACTTTTGTTTATATGAAAATTCCCCCCCCCTTAAGGGTTTGACTGTAGCATATGTAAGGTAAACATCTTTGGTATTGGTTGTGTGTACTCCCAGATGGCCAAGGCTCTGGATAAATTTCTTAGCAATAGATAACTTTGGTGTTGTGGTTTTCACAAATTCTAATTGTTTGTAGTGTGTAGTGGTGTTGTACTATATGAGTGAACAAATAATCTGCTCCTGTTGAGAAAGAGAGATGGGGGTCTCTTGAATTGTTCACTTTTAATAAAAATAATTATATTGGAATGTCTAGTTTTGTCACCAGACCAGTAAGTGATACTTTCAGTTAAGAGCCAGCTGAGCCCCGTACAGTTGCATCAACAAATGTACAACTTGACCTCCCTGCCAGTAGGTGACAGTGGCAGGAGAAAGCTAAATGTATTGTTGTTTGTTGCACCTATGCCTGGGCCTCATCCATCTCAAGAAGTACTCAGATGTCCTAGGCAATGGGTATGGCCTTTGTATTCTCAGGGGGCCACTTGTGATTTGCCACACCAAGGCTGATGGGGGGTGACAAAGCATGGTGGGGCTGGGTGAGACAATTTTGCATCCAGGCACCCCATAGTCTGCCAATAGTGCCATCCCCATACAGGTAGAAAGTTGCTCATACCATGCCAAAGAACATGCTTCTGGAAGCAGGGCAGTCTGGAATCCACAGTTTAGCAGGCAGAAGTGGGGTTCAGGTTATTTCCCCTCCCAGGCTTTTGGCCAAACCAGCCAGGGAAGTCCAAAGGTGACTACTCTCAGGCAGCACAGCAAGACCAGAGTGGAACTATCACTAGCCAGGAGAGACAGCATGGCTGCTGCTTCTAAATGGGACAAGGTATCCCATGCCTATGCCACAGCACAAATGCATTCCACACTCTCTTCTCAGTTCTGTCCATGTGAGCTTTCTCTCTACTGGTGATCAGTTCACAAATCCCTTTTCCTTGCCCCTGAATGACATAATTAAGTCCTGAGAGTATAGGAATAGGCCCATAGACCCATTTGTAGGCCTCCCTGTGCTGACCCTGACCAGGAGAAGGAGACTGGTCCCCAGCTGCTTGGGGGAAATTCAAACCAGCAGTTGGAGTTTCACTTGGATTTTCACTGCAGTTTGGTATAGGGAAGTCAGAGACTAAGGATGCCACTTTCTGTGGAATAAGCCAAGTGGACAGCTGTGGTAAAAGTCTGGCAGGCGTGGAGCTCCTGGTCCCAAAACCCCTTGGTTACATTCCAGCTATCAGCTTCAGGGCAGAGTTCAGGGAATTGGGGGGGGGGGGCTCCAAGTTAGTTCTGGGTACCAGTGCCCAGGATTTAGATGCCTATAATAAAAAAAAAAAAAACACCTGAGTACCCCATAGCACTCTGGGGGCCTGTGAACGTCAAGGAGCTCCTCTTCAGACAAAACCACAAAGGTTCCAAAAGGAATGTGGGGGCCTATAAGGTCTCCTACTTACCAATTCCCTGGATCCTGGTCAGTGGTTCTCTCAAGGCACTCAGAAAACTCACAGAGGCAGCCTGTGCTCTTGCTTCACCTTCAATGTCTTGTGTTACCTCTCTGTTGTCTTCATTATATCTCCCTTCAATAATCTATTCAAAATATGAGTTTTTGATGGATATCCTCTGGAATGAAGCATATGCCTGCTTCCTCTAATCAGCCATATTATTCCCTGTTCAATAATTTAGGTACTAAAAATCACCTAAATTATCTGAGTCTGGCCAAAACAAATGCCTTAGTCTCTTCATACTGTTCTTATTAAATATTTAATTGTCAGATATGTTAGTCTATATATGTGTTGAAAATTAGAAGTAAATAAGTAATGTTCACACTTCCCCATCATAAATTAGTAACCAATTTGATAAAATTGGTTCATACAGGACCAATTCTGTATGTTCATACAGAATTAGATACAGTTTTTCATCTTTGAGACTCCTCTAGCTTTCACTTACGATGTTAAAAGATATAACAACCCTGTTCTAATAACAAAATTATTTTGGATAAGAGAAAAATTTATCATTTTTCTTGAGTCCATTGGATAGCTGAGATTAGAAGGCAATCAACTAACTCGAAATCTAAGAATAATATGTGCCTCTAAGGAAAAAATGGGTTGGGAACTCTTGTTTACCTGAAGTAGATGCCAAATGCACACAAGTCAGTGAAAATAATTCAGCTAAAATGTTTAACAATTTTATACTGGCAGAGTTTAGGCTGCCGTGAGAGTTTGAAACTCTTGGGATGCAGGGCAATTACACACATGTGGGCTCTTCTTCTTAGATCTCATTATGTACCCATAATAAAGACTAGAGGCATGATGAGATTTCAAGAGAGTTCATAGAAAAACATGGTGTATGGTGCAGAAAAAGAAAGAGAGACCAAAGCCAATACAATAAATGTACAGAACTCCATTTTGGTCTATTACCTCTATAGAACAGAAGCCTAAGCCACTGAGAGAAGGTCATTTTTCTCAGGGAATGGGTGCCTTAGAGAACAAGTAAAGACATATTACCACGAGAGATATGAAATAAAAAGTAAAGCAAAATAGGCCTTCACCCCTGAAAAATGTCGAGGATCCTTTGAGGGTGAAGAATGGGGAGTTGCATGTCAGATCTGACCTTTTGGTGGACTGTTGTCCTGGTTCTTTGGCCCCTTGCTTGGAAAATTTACAAACAGGGCTGGTGCAACAGAGTAATCACAGACAGGAAGAAATTCCACATGGCTTTTATTGCAGAAAAGAAAGGAGGTATATACAAAGTGAGAGTATGTTTCAGAGAGGAACAGGTCAGTTTCCATGAGTGGAGAAAGATGTTAAGGACCCACAGGTGCTTTTCTTTTATTGGCCTGGTCTGAAAGAGGGCTTAAGGACAGTGTGGGATGTTATCAGATGATTGATATATATGACTGACAGGTGTTCTTATAACAAAGTCGCAGTTCCACAGGTATGTGTGGCCCAAAATGTCAAGTTCTTGCTCTTTGCGATTGTTAGCTGTGTTTTCCTGCAGTTCCTTCCCCAGCTTCTCCACTTGTAGGACCTGCCCTCCTGGTATGTATCTGCAACCTGCAGACTTAGTCTCAGCTTAATATTCTCCCTGAGAAACATGGAGCCTGAAAATCTTTGGGTCTTGGGGCTGAAGGTTCATCTTCTGTGGCTGCTTTGAGCTGAATAAGGGATACGTTCTTAAGGCTCCATGACCCCTTTTAAGAGATACACGTGGAAATTACTTGGGGCATTATGCAGTGACTCAGTGTGTGGTCCCTGAGCTAGCATAAGTTTCACATGGAGGTGTTGAAGTCTTGAAGACATATAAACTTAGTAAGAAGGTTAAAAATGCATGAGCCAAATATTAAAAGGAAAATGGCCACTAAAGGTCTCAGGAATGGTAGCAATCAGGTCATACTTGGTAATAGTGAAGAAAAGAAATTGTAGTAAGATGAAAAAATAAAATCATAATGAAAATATTAAAATTATGAATGCTTGAGAATAGGCAAGCATGGAATTAATCCTTCATGCTGCAATATATCTAATGTGCAGGGGACTCCAGCAAAGGCTAGCATAAGAAAGATCAGGAAACATATGTAGGGACTTTTTACTGTCTGCAATGGTATAGCCTGTGAGGTTTAATTATTTCACTTTTTTCAAGAGAAACTTTAATCCCTCAGTGTGTTCACATTTGTAGATATCTGTGGTTTCTTCATCCTTCCTCGAGTTTGGGCTCAGAGCATCCAACTGTTCAGCTCTCAAAATGTGTTCACAGTTCTTCATTCCCTTCAGTTTGAGTCCTGTGGGGTAGACAAGACCCGATACGGGCCCTTTCACATGGTCTCTAACTGACTGATAGGTCCTCTTTCTTTCCAATCTTAAGGAGGATTCAGTCCCCCAGTTGTATGGGGGAAGTGATTTTCCCTTCCTGTGTACCAAGCAGGATTTGTTGCCCATAGTCCAACAATGACTGTTGTACTTTCCCCAGATCTATGATGTGTTTTTAGAAGATTACTAGCCTCAACACATTCCCTAATAATTTGTACTTGGAATCGTCAGACATATAAAATTTCAAAAGGACTGAGTTTTAGTGTCCCTCTGGGACAGACATGAATCCACATCAGAGCAATGGGAAGATTTTGGACCCAACCTGTCTTAGTCTCCTGACGCAGCTTACCTAGGGTCTATTTTAGAGTCTGGTTGGTTCTCTCAACCTTGCCAGATACCTGAAGCTGCCAAGAGGTGTGTAAGTGGTAATCTACTCCTAAGGCAGTTGTCAGTCCCTGAGTTACTTTGGACATAAAGGCCGATCCATTATCACTCTGAAGGCTCCGGGGAAGAGCAAAATAGGTATGATATCATTTAACATTTTAAATAACTCTGTGGCCTTTTCTGTATGGCTTGGGTATGCCTTGACCCATCCTGAGAAAGTGTCTACCCATACCAAAGAGATTTGTAACCTCTGTGCTGATTCATCACAGTAAAATCCAGTTGCCAGTCTTCCCCCAGTATCTGCCTTGCTGCTGTACCAACTCCAGCAACCGAGGTGAGTGAGCTCCCCCTTATGGCTTATTTTGCATACACTGGTAGCACAAATCAGTAACTTGTTTGACCAATTTGTCTAATACTTGGATAATCACCATTTTTCCTAAAAGGATCTTTAAAGACTTGGCCCCCACATGGAAGGCTTGGTGGACGCTAGAGACCACCTTTTGAGATATATTAGAAATGAGGAAGGACTTTTCTCTTGCTGCACTGTCCCATGGGAGTAAAGGCGAATCCTCCTCCTGTGGTCCAATTCTCCTCTTTGGAATAGACGGGTCTGCTTGAACATCTAAGGGTTCAGGTGAAACCTATAATGCTATAGATACAAAATCCTCTTCACTTGACACCCTCTTGGCCTCTTGATCACCTTTGTTGTTTCCCTGTGATATATACCCTTCTTTTTGGTGTCCTCTACAATTCATGACTGAGATTTCTGTTGGCAAATACAATGCCTGTAAAAGTTTCTGAATGTTTTCTCCATGTTTTATTGGAGAGTTTCTAACTGAGAGTAGCCCCTTCTCCTTCCAAATTTGGCCATGTGCATGGAGAAACATGAAGGCATATTTACTGTCAGTATATATTTGTATTATTTTATCCTTGGCCACTTCTAGTGCCTCTTTGGGCTATTAGCTAGCCTTTTCAGCTGACGTATTTGATGTTAAGGGGCCACTCTCAAGAACCTGAGAATGGGAGATCACTGCATACCCAGCTCTCCAATGTCCATCTATCACCATACTACTACTGTCAGTAAACCAAATGTGGTCTGGGTCTCATAGAGTAGTCTTCCTCGAGTCTGTTCTCTCTGCCAACCCTGTTAGCATTGATTGTTCACGATTGTGATCAAAAGTTCCATGTTCTCCTGATTCTGCCAGAACGAGTGTGGCCAGATTTAAGGGCACAGAAGTTTCCAGTGTAATGTCTGGGTGTTCTATTAATAGGAGCTGATATCATAACACCTGGCTATTGGATAGACAATTCAGTTCATATTTGGTTAAAAGAAGGGGCAGAATATGTGCTGCCCAAACCTTCAGAGTCCTGGAAAGTACCAACCTTTGAGCTTCCTCTATGAGGAGAACCATGGCAGTCAGCACTCTCAAACAATGGGGCTAGCCTCTGGCTATGGGGTCTAAATTTTTAGAAAAATATCCTACTAGTCATAATTCCCCTCCAAAATCTTGTACCCAAACTCCCACAACCACTTTCTTTCTCACATCAACATATATTATAAAGGATTTGTCTAAGTTTGGTATTCCCAAAGCTAGAACATGGGTTAAGGCTTGTTTTTTAGGTTTTGAAAGGTTTTCTCCTGTTCCTCCCCCCACATCAGGACTTCAGTCTCATTTCCTTTTAAGGCTTCATATAAGGCTTTTGCTATTTCTCTAAATATGGTTTCCAATTTCTACAATATTCAGCCATTCCCAGAAATTCTCTTAATTTTTTTTTTCTGTAGTTGAGGTTACCAGGGAGCAAAGTACCTGTACTCCAGGTGAATTTTCATTGTTCTGGACTTACAACAAATTTCAAGTAAGTTACCTCTAGTACACACAAACAGTGTCATATCTGCCAACAGGAAGGGCTTTGGGCTAGGAATTGCAACAATAAGGATAGGCCACTCAAGGGCCCTTGTCAATGGTACCATCAAACAGGTCACTGGATTGCACTCTGTCCTATGGGATGGTCACAGGAAGGGAATCAGTTCCCAAACTTTATCATGGCACAATAATGAAGGATCCCACTCCCATCAGCCTCCTCATAACTATCACTGGACTGGAGACAAGCATAACCTACGTGATGGCAGTAAATTTTGTTTTTGATACTGGGGCTGCCTACTGTCTCCTTCTTGCCTACTGTGTTCTTCTCACCTACTCTGGAAAACTGAGCACTCAATCCTATATAGTTATCAGAGTTTCCAGGGTCCCTATCAAACAATTCTTTATTTTTCCTTTGTTTTGTTTGTAAGAGGATGTGATCATTGAACATTCATTTCTGGTAATTCCTACTTGTCCTGTGAACCTTCTATCATGTGACTTGCTTTCTAAACTGTGAGCATGGGTTGCTTTCTACCCTCAGGAGGAACCCAGCCTCATAGTCCTCTTAATAGATTCAGATGTCTTAGGCCAAGACCAACACGACTGGGAGGCAAATATCCTTGCAGTAGTTTAGGACATTGGTTTCCCAGGCCATGCTAGAATGTCCCAGATGGTTATACTCCATGTCAAACTGCAGCAGGGTTATCCCCATGTTAAAGAATATCCCTTGAAACCTGAGGCCTACACAAGTCTCGGACACCTTATAAGAAAATTCCTACTTTTAGGTATTTATCACAACTTGCTCTCCTTGTAACACCCCTATTTTGTCTATGCCCCCCAAAAAATGTTGGTATTTACCAGTTGGTGCAAGACTTTAGGGTTGTCAATGAGGCGGTGGTGCCTTTATACCCTGTAGTGCCCAATACTTGTACGTTAGTGGGCAATATTCTCCCAGAAACCACTTATTACTAGACTTGAAGGATGCTTTCTTTTGCATCCCTCTCCACCCTGATTGCCAAAATTTATTTGCTTCTGTATGGGTGCCGCTCTATGGCACACCCCAAAAATTAACCTGGATAGTGTTGCCACAAGAGTTCCAGGACAGCCCTCATCTTTTGGCCAGGCCTTGAGGAAAAATCTAGATACTCTCCAACTCCACCGGGGTGTGGTGCTTCAATATGTCAATGACCTACTGATTTCCTCCCTTAACTTAAAAGAAGTGTAGGAGTCTTAGGATTCCTGGCTGATAGGGATACAGGGTGTCCTATCCCAAAGCACAACTGGCCCAAACTAAGGTGACCTTCATGGGGGTCATTCTTACCCCAGGAAAATGAGAGCTGTCTTGGGAGCATGTTTGGGCCATAATTCACCTACCTGAACCCACCACTCAGCCCCTTCTGTACTTTTTTTTGAGCTTACAGGGTTCTGCTACATTTGGATACCTAATTATGATCTTCTGGATAAGCCCCTTTATGAAAGCCTAAAAAACAAACAAACAAAAAAACACCAATAAGGAACCTCTTATATTAGAGCCTGAAGAAAAACAAAACAAAACAAAACAGGCTATTCAGGCATTAAAAATGGCTTTATTGCATCCTCAGTCCTGGGCCTGCCACATCCTCAGAGAACTTCTTTTTATATGTCCATAAAAGAAAAGACATATCTCTGGGGGTGTTAACACACCTTTGGGGGCCACAGTTATAACCAGTGTCCTATTTTTATCTTTACTCTTACCAAAGGCCACTAATTCACTGTGGGAGTTTCCCTTACTGTTGGAATCTCCCACGTGGCCTCCAAGCTCCTCCAGGGAGAGGAAACAAAATGAATTTCAGATAGCCACCTATTAAAATTATAAGCTATGTTTATAGAAACTTCTGACATTAACATTGAAACCTGCCCAGGACTTAACATCGCCACTCTTCTTCCAGAATAGATGATAGGGGAACCAAGCAGGCTAGTACATAACTGTGAAAAAATTATGGTCCACCACTACCTTCCCCAGGCAGATCCACCCTCAGTTCCCATTCTTCAAGCTCATCAGTGGTTTACTGATGGCAGAAGTTTTGTTGAGGATGGGGAATGGCATGCAGGCTCTGCAATAGTTACTGAGAGTCTAGAAGTGGTGGAGGTCCAGGCATTACCAGAAAATACATCTGCCCAACAAGCTGAACTCATAGCTCTAACCCAAGCTCTCTAGCTAGCCAAAGACAAGAGAGTGACCATTTATACAGATTCTATCTAAATTTATTTCACCCCACCTAAAGGACATCAAGCTACAAGTGGTCCTATGTTCTCTACTAGCCCTAGTACCTATCTTCTTCTCACACCTACAACAATCTTCTGAGAATATATACTGAAGTAACCTGGAGAGACTCCTGGAGAACCTGCAAGAGGCCACAATAATAGGGATCAACACCACCACTCAGCAGGAAGCAGCCAGATGAGTCAATACCACTATTCAAAGATTTCGGCCTGTAGAATAGAGAGTGGGGAAATGTTAGGCAGATAGTGAAGGACCTCCAGCCATCCTAGTAACAAAAGTGGGTGCCCCACTTTGGTGCTACCTTGAGCAGTTGCCACAGCTGGGGAAGAAAGACAAGGTGGCTGCCCTGTCTTGGTGCTGCCCCACCTTTATTCTGTCCCAAGCAACTGCAACACCTGGCAGAAGGAGGAATACCCTGCCAATCTGCAAAAGAATGCAGGGAAATCCTCAGCCCATGGGTCAGACAGCCCAAACACAATAGGGTGTGGAAAATGATCTGGAGTAACCTAAGGCTATTAATTATATCATGTTGTTAACCGTCCATCCAAGTGGATCAATGGTGACATTTGAACCACAAGGAGGGCTTAATCCAGACAACATAAAACAGAACCCAGACCATAACCAGAGCCTCTTGTTGTGACAAGGGGCCTGTTCATCATCTGTGGTGAATGTATATTGCTCTTACTCTGTAAATCTGCTTTTCCCTTCCTCGCTAAACCTCATTTTCTTGCTTACCTTGCTTTTGGTGTGTCTGGTCATTCTTTGGCCAAGAGCACACCAAGAACTGAGAACAAGATTGCTGATCTGACATTTAGTCTTCACATTTTCACCAACTAGTTTTAGTGTTCTGATTTTTCTCTAAATAAATTATTTTTTTGTTTTTACTTTTTTTTTATTTCAGAACATTATGGGGGTACAAATGGTTAGATTACATATATTGCCTTTGCCCCACCTAAGTCAGAGCTACAAGCATACCTATCCCCCAGACAGTGCACACCACACCCATACATAAATTATTACAATAATTTTCTCAATATGGTGGTTTATTAATATAATTATTTATTTCTGAAATTTCTTACTTGTTGTCTTTTTACTTAACAGAGGGCTTTCATTTCTAATTTTTTTTATATCAGAGTATATTCATAGATTCCTAATTTATTGAACGGATCATAACTTTTTTCTGTTGTACCAATTGCCTCATGTTGAAGGGAAGGCCTTTCAAGCTAGTTTGTGTGTTTTTTAGCTTGCCCATTTTATTCCCTCAGCACTTTCTCTCTTTGCAGATGACAAGAAATGCTAAATGCATTTTGAGCTGCCATCCCAGCTCTGGAATGAGGCCTTTACCGAGAAAGGCCTCATTCTTTTTAGCAAAGAATTCTATTTATCAACCATAACTTAGGCATGATTTGAGTTCACAGACACTGTTGTTCTAAGCTGAATATATGTATATCTGTATGCATACATATATATGTATCCAGAGACATCTGTACCTACTTACAAAGCTATCCATATTTAGAACTCTATATTAATGCCTACATATGTCTGTGTCTGAATATGTATTGGTATTTGTTTCTATATAAACACATGAGCTCACACTGACACCTCCCATTCCAATCCAAGAACAGAGGCTCATTTTTCCCTTGTTCTAAATTTATAATGTTCACATCCATTATGAGAAACCAAACTCCAGTTATCCATAATATATTTACATAATTGTTCAATCCTTGAATATCAACATAGTTTCAGAATTTCTAACTATGTCCCTGTGAAAAATAAACCTGTTAACTATAGAATTCAATATTTTTAGAGTTCTTTTTTCTTGGCCTGAGCATGTATCATCTAAATGCTGCTTAAAAATTACTTGGGTGGTGGTTATGTTACATGGTGGTTACATGGTGGTTATGTTAGTTATTTGAAATATAGTTTGGTTCATTTTTTCCATTTGCATTTTCCATTATTTTCTTTAATTTTTTGTGTGAAACACTAGCAGGTTCTAAAGTCATTATAGTACAGAAAGGAATTTTTCCGAAGAATTCTTAACATAGGGAAAAGAGAATTTTATTGCTCTTAAAAAATTAATAGGAACATTAATTTGGGTAAATATATAAATAAGGCAATTAAATAATTTTCCTGTTAATATATTATATAATATAACAGAGGTCCTGAAATATAGATTTTAAAAGTAAACCATATTAAAACATTTAATTCCAAACACTAGTCCCTCACATTATGACAACGAACTATAGAATGTTCTTCTTTGGTAGTTTTAACATTAGAAATATTTTGTATTTTGTCTATTTTAAAGACATTATGTTATTTCTCTATATAAAATTATATAATTCAATGGTTTCTCATTTCCACTTCTCAAGTTTTAAAATTGTAAGGGTAAATGATTAAAGACAACCACAATGGGGGATAATCAAATAAAATCTGCAGCCAAAAAATAAAAGGAAAACATTGTTAAAGGGTGACTGAAATAATGAAGAAAAACTTTATAGTCTGAATAATATGAAATTGGCTGCATGGATGAATGACCAAGGTGGTGCCATGCTCCAGAGAGCTTGATTAATGGCCTTTTTTAAGAGAGTAAATAAAGAGAAAATGTAGAAAATATTTTATCCCATTTTTCTAAAAAAAATATATAATTCCCTAGTAATGAAGAATCTCTTCAAAATATCAAATAATTAATTTATTACATGTATAAAATTACCCCTGTTACATTTTATGTCAATTACATATTTTCAACTTGTATAATTTTTAAAGTAAGTACAACTGAGCATATAAAACACACTCCTGTTAATACCATATAAAGCTTAATATTTTATTATTAAGATATATGACATTGGAGAGCAATGATCCAATGTTAACCAAGTATAAACCTATATACAATAAAAATATATAGTTACATATTTTTCACTTTCTTAAAGGTAAGAGAGAGATAATTTTTAACAATCAAATAAAAAGCCATTCTTTAATTTTTGTCTCTTTGATTCATATAATCATAGGTTTTCTGAATAGTAATATTTACTTTTAAAATTAAAATATTGAGTCATACTTCAAATAAATACTATTAGTATGTAGTATACTCATATAATATATAATGTGTTATTATATTTTATATACATGTATATGGGTAAGAATGGTTTTTTGTTTTGTTTTATTTTATTTTTGAGTAAGGGTCTCACTGTGTTGTCCAGGCTAGTGTTTGGTGGCATCATCACAGCTCACTGCAACTTCAATCTCCTATGATCAAGTAATCCTCCTGTTTCAGCCTCCTGAGTAGTTGGGACTACAGGCATGTGCCACCACGCCTGGCTAATTTTTTCTGTTTTTTATGGAGATGTGGTCTTGCTCTTGCTCAAGCTGGTCTCGAACTCCTGACCTCAAGCAATCCTTCTGTCTCAGCCTCCCCGAATGCTAGGATTACAAGTGTGAACCACCACACCTGGCCAAGGAGGGGACCTTAAGTAGTGTATTTGTCCAGTGGCTACTGGTTTCTCTTTCCCAAGATGAAGAGAGAAAGAGACAAAGGTAGAAAAAGAGACAGAGAGAAGATGTAAGTAGTAGGTGAAAAGAGATATCAGGACAAGATGATGTAGGAAAGTAATTGACTAAGTTTGGATTTTAAAAGTAAAAAATGTTCACTCAATAAAAATAAGTCATAATTTCCATGTTGTTTCTACATTACATTAATTACTTGTTAAAAATTACTTGATAAAATGTTCTTTTCACTCTTATTTCAAAATCTAGAATAAAATAGTAAAACAAACTGATAACCATCTAATTACTCTCAGTTTCTGAAACAAGTAATTTGCCTTGAAATGTGGATAATTATATTTAACAGTCGTTTTATAACGACTTTCTTGATTTTTTTTCTTTCCATAAAGATGTAATGAATGATATTTAACAAACTTCTCAACATTTTACTTTCACAGGAAGTGAGAAATATGTCAAGTATGTGGCAGTATAGATATTTCCATAAACAATGTATTTTTTCCTAAAGAGAAATAAAAGATGGAATATCATATCCTCTCTAAAAAAACACATGAGAAAGATGGATATTAAGTCAACAAAATACATATATAATTCTTTACACTCACACTTTTCAGGAAAATAGAATCTCTATCTACTTGCCCCTTATAGCATAATTATGATTAAGTACTTAAAAATCACTAATAAAGGTCTAAAGGTGGAAGATTATGAATTTTGGATAAAATCCAGAGAAATAATATTTAAAATGAGCTCATATGATTACACTGAATTGCAATAATTATAGTAACCATATTGGTAGTACTAATTTAAATGGAACTGTCAAATTACTTCTCGATTTTGGAGCACCATTTGATTAATAAGATTTTACTTTACTCAAGCTAGGGGGAATTACATAGTGAAAGATAACTCTCTCTCTCTCAAAAAAAAAAATATATATATACATATAAACTGGAAGAAAATTAGCTAAAAATTAGATACTTTATATGAGTACAAATTCAATGTTTTGATTCTCAAAATTCATATATTTTTATTAATTTGATTTTCTATTAAATACAAATATCTATTGAGCATCTGCTTTATGCTGAGTATGGTCCTAGATTCCTAGATACTGGAGATAGAACAGTGAGCAAAACAATAAAAATCCCTATTGTTGTGCGCCTATAGTTTAGTGAGGCTGTAGTAGTGTTAATAAGATTTGTTTTTCAAAAAATATATGATATGTTAGATAACAAGTACTGTGAACAAAATTAAGAAGGAAAGGAGGAGAAGAGAGTATTGAAGGGTAGTAGTTGTAGTTTAAACTTATGTGGTTAAGAAAGAAACATTAGTTATGTTAAATGGTAGTGAAAAAATAACTCATTTTATTTGGTTTGACACATAAATTTGTGTTTTGGGCTCATGAAAATCCTTCTGTAGGTCTGGCAGCTGTCTATGGCAACTCCCTCCTAACAGGTGACACAGAGATACAAGTTCTGGCTCCATTGTAACAAAATACGGCCTTCTTTATTACTGGGATGGGGATGAGTAAATTGACATATTGGTAATGGGCTTTTCACTGTCTCTGTCTAGACATGACATTATTTTTTCTCAGTCATCAGCCAAAATTAGTCATATAGTTCTTTCTAATATGTAGTCAGATTGAGTACTGTGGTTCTCTGTGTATTCAAGAAAGTAAGCAACTTAGATATTTATGATCACTAATGGTATCACCAAAAAGCTTTACTAGGAAGGTGACATTTAAGTAAAGACCAGAGGGAAGTGAGGGATTAAGCCATTTATAGACCAAAAGAATGAATAATCCAGATAGAGAGAAGAACAAATGCAGATGGCCTAAGGAGGGAGCATACTGAGCTAAAATCAATGAAACATTATGAGGAACATTTTGCTCAAAGATAATTAGTCTGTTCCTTTGATAAGAAAAGGTAAAAATGTCTCCAAATTAGAAGACTAATAGATGTAAACCAATTTGAGGGTAGTTGAAAACACCTATTGCTTCCTCGCACTTCTTGCTGATATTGCAGGACATGAGTTGGCAGAACGTTGACCATGTGGATTCTATGGCCCAAAGTGGAAAAGAAGCATCAGAGCTCCAGAGAATTAAGGTGTATCAATTCTATCATGGTATCCAGGCTAGCCAACCAAAGATCAAGTCGGTTTCTTCTGTGTATGAACTGCATTATTTCGGCTCAATAATAGGAGGATTATTGGTAAGAATCTTAGTCCTGAATGAAATTATATGTCTTATTTGATCCAAGGGATAAAGATTTAAGTAGATCATGTATTACAGCTACACTGATTAGTTTTGAACAACTGAAACAAACTCTGGATCATGAAGTCTTCCATAAAACTAAATGGCTATGTGGTTATGTCCCCACCTTAAAACAAATTCTCTGTGTTCAGTTTATACAGTATTTCTATTAAGAATTGTGTATCACCACTCCATATTTTCAGTTTTTTGTTTTGTTTTTTTCTTTTTTTTCTTTGTTTTTGTTTTCCCCTAGTGAGGTGTAACTTTGTATTTTTACTCACTAGGGGCTTATGTTCCTGGCCTCTTTTCTCTCAATAAACAGAGCAACCAATTGCTTTTACTTTATGCAATCTACATTCAGGACTTCTTATTTTCAAATGCCCTAACCATGAATAATCTAAAATTAGTTTTCTGAATGATGAATTTCTGGGTCAAAAGTTATGCCTCTTATAAAGCTTTTAATTCATTAGCCAAAATTCCTTTTAGAGAGATTGTATCATATGATATTCCAGGTTGAATTGAGATTTGGACAAAAAAAATGTTTCCAATTTGATACGTGAAAAATAATATTTTTTTATAAACACACCACTTTGATAATAAAAATAAAATTATTTTAATAGTTTAAATGAAGATTGTTTTTACCTCACATCGATTTGATACAGTTCTCCATAAGCAATACAATAGAGTGTTTAATCATATATGATTGGGGTGCAGACTTTTTGGGTTTGAATTATGGCTCCATAATTTATCATCTGAGATTTTGGGCAAATAATTCAATGCCTCTGTTTCTCAGTACAATAATAAGACCAACTTCAAAGACATTTGTTTGTGAAATAATTGGAATAATGTATATAACAATTTAACACACTGATTATTCAAATTATAAACTGGAAAAATATTATTATAGTGTGCTTTATTATAAAACATGAATTTTTAAACTAAAGTATAAGCAAATGTAAACTATTCAAAAAGAATCTTTTAAGTTATGCCTTTTCCACCAAATTAATTGAAGCTGTTTTTTTTTTTAATTTTAAGAACCTCTATTTTTCTAATTCATTATAAAATATATAATGTATTTTACTTGGGCATATTTTCATGTAAAAGCATTTATTGTTTACATGATTTTTATAACACAGCCAAATTTAAATGTGTTGTCTGATTTTGTGCCAGAGGACAATGAACTTTATACTGCTTTTAGTACAGCTCTCAAATTGATTGCTAAAATGAAAGGAAGTGGTGAAAACCCACTGACATTGTTTGGCAAAGGCATGCTGTCTCTGTAGGTGAAATAACTCATTTTGCTGAATAATATGCCCCTTGTCAACCCCTTAGTTACTCTGCAGATGTCAACCAAGGACTCTTCAAAACATCTGGTACCATTTTGAACACTATGACAAATTTCATAGTTTGCTTTGATAATGTGCTAATAATTAAGCTTATGATAATTTATTATTTTGAAGATGTTGAAATTAGTATTTATAGAAAGGTGGCATTTATACAGATAAGTATTGTTTCTCCATTAGTTGTCATTGAAAATAATGTAAAATAAAGTAGAAATGTTACAAGTAGCCTAACTTTTCATTAAAAAACTGTTTCGATTAAAATACAGTTAAAATCAATTGCATTATTATGCAAAGCTTTGAAATAATGAAATTATTTCTAAAACTAATAACTTGGTGGTTTCATTTGTTAACCTTCTCAGAATGAAAAGTATTGTGTCTCTGGCGTTCCAAACATTCAGTTGCTTAGATATGTAGATTGCTAATAAGCAAAAAGAGTTAATGAATAAGAAACCTTTTAGTTACATATATGTGTCATATGTCTTAGTTAAAAATGATGTCATATTAGGAGATACATATTAATAAATGTGACATGTTTAGCTATAATTCATTATGTGGAGCCTAATAGATTTCCAACAAAAATCACAGGTCTGTTTACTGAATTTCACCACTGTTTTGTATAAAGAATTTTATACATTTCTGTGAAATTAGTATTTATTTGGTGCTTTATCATTTGCAAGGTTATCTTACATGGCTTGCCATTTAACCTCAAAGGAAAACAATAAAACAAATATTTTTGCCTATTCTCAAATGATGTAGCTAAATTTCCAAAAGCTCAA
The DNA here is from genome assembly GCA_008750895.1 of Mirza zaza. NCBI lineage: Eukaryota > Metazoa > Chordata > Mammalia > Primates > Cheirogaleidae > Mirza > Mirza zaza. Next base: position 8,790 of record VSMD01081111.1, on the reverse strand, counting down.
GTTTTCCAAGGCCGATGTAGTGAGTATTAAAGGCATTATAGATCAGCTGATTTAATACAGCCAGCACTCAATTTCTATTATCTATTCACTGCACCACTGCCACTATGATCTCTTAAAACACGTATCAGATCATGTCTCTACTCGAGTAATTTCTATCTCACTCAGATAGAAAATTCTTATCACACCCTGTGAGTTTCACCAATTCTCTACCTCTTGAATACTCTCTGACTCTTTGGTTCTTTGATTTCACCATACTCACCTAATTTCTGGTCCTCAAACAAAGCAAGCATGCTGCTGTTTCAGAATCTTTGCACTTACTATTCCCTTGGCCTGGAACACTATATCCCAAATTGTCTTATCAGTTGCTTCTTTATTTTGATCTCTTATTAAATTTTATTGCAACAGATAAGGCTTCCATGAACACCCAATATAAAAAAGCTCTGACACTTTACATCTCCCCACCTATATTTTTCTTCATGGTGCTTCTTACTGATCTGTTTATTGTTATGATATTGCACTCATAAGTCTACATTACTTCACATACAGGCTAATCTCTTTACTGGAAATGAATGTTGAGTTCATATGCTTGTTCTTCTACTCTTATTTATTTTGATAGAATAATGCAAAAATGTCTGCGTTCTAGAATATGGTGACAGTGCTGAAACAACTGATCCAAGGAGCACTGGAATTTTCATATCATATCAACACCATGGACCTGAAACATCATATCAGATATTTACAATTTATCAATTAGAATGATTCTAAAGACTGAGACGTTTTAAGATTAGTTTTTATTGTGACTGATTCATCTCATGGGCCACACATATTTTCAACTTCTATGGGTGTTAAATTAACCATTATTTAGATAAAAAGATCAAATCTAGCTCAACTGCTATTGAAGCTTCTTACAGGAAAGACCTCTACCAGAAGGAATACCCAGTTGCTACCTTCCAAGGCCTTTTTCCCTTACCAACACAATGGTTAATGCTTATACTCTAGATGTGAAAGGCTCCACTCCTTTCAAGTCTTATTTTTATCTTACTCATACGCATACACACACACACAAACACACACACACACAATCAAGAGGGAATTCTAGACATTCCATTTGACTGACCCTGGAATATTTGGCCATAAGTCTGCCTGCATAGCACTCTTTTACGTTCAAACTCGTAATCACTTATTATCTATATATTTTTCATATATATTTTCAAAAGAAACCCTTATGCCCCAAATGAATTTTATTAAATAGATGGCCAATACTTAAATATATATTTACTCAGTATCAAAATTAATATATTAAAATAAAAATTGGAAAAAGTCAAAATAGAAATTTCAAAAGTGAATACAGTTTCATATTATTAACATATATAGAAATCATAGTTTTCAGTTAAACTTAGTATCACTTCAGTTGTTTTGGCAGCTTGTCCCACAGTACGAGATTTTGCCTTTGTTTTGTTTCAAATTTGACTATTTATTAGAAGAAAAGTATATGGTTTAGATTGTTCAAGATTTGAGGACCAAAATAGATCTCTTTCAAAATGGTTATGTAAGCAGTTAAGCAACCTCATGGCAAACCATATCTAGGAGAACTGGGATAGCTGGATTTATACTATGTAAATCTGAACTGACACAGCCTTTGTTGGTAACACAAAGATCAATTTTTTAAAAATGAACCAAGGGCTCTTATTTTCATTCTTCCTAAAATATAATGTATGATACATTTTTATTTTGGTTGTCTGAAAACATAGATTATGAAATTATTTCTAAAAAGCAAAATTAACATTTCTCTTTTCTATGGGCAGTCCCAGTACAGTGAATAAAATCAATTTCTTCTTTGGGAATTGAAATTCACTTTTAATTATTATGTAAATAGTCATTGTAAGGACTAAGTATGTTTCTGTTTTAAAATACATGCCATATTTCCTGTAATAATATGTGTATGTTGTTTAAATCAAGACTAGAGGATATATTTTAAATATAAAGTTAAATCTATAGATCTTTTAAAATAATGTATGCATGAATAGTGTTCAATTTAACATTATTTATCTGAATACATCACTTTAGGTCACCCATCCTTATAAATAGATGACTTTGAACCCTTGATGTGGCCACCAACCTCTGGTATACAAACCACTTTACCCAATTCAAGATATCACTTTTGGCATTCATGTGCCTCCATTTTCTAACAGTGACTCCCCACCATACTGCATTTTAGTTATTGATGCTTCCTGTTATAAGTTGAATTATGTACTCCTAAAATGTACATGTTAATGTTTTCACCTCCAGCACCTCAGAATGTGCCCTTATAAAACGAGATCATATCAGATATAATTATTTAAGATGGGCTTATGGAGTTTGGTGGGTTTGTAATCCATTATGACTGATGCCTTACAAGATAGGAAGTGTGAATCCAAGCAAGCACACAGGGAAAATGTCATGTGAGGGTTGAAGTTACATTACCATAAGCCAAGAAATGAAAAGAATCTAGGAGAAAGTTCTGGAACAGATCCTTCCCTAGTGCCTTCAGAGAGAGCTTGGCACTGCTAACATCTTGATCTCATATTTCTAGACTTCAGAACCATGAGAAGGTAAATTTCTCTTCATTAAACCACTCAGTTTGTCATATTTTGTTACGACAAACCTAGGAACACTCATGCCGATATCAACACTGATGTTCCCTTGTCCTACTGACCCATTTGGAAATGTTTCCCTGGATGGACTTTCAATAATTTCTCTTATAAAATTTTGATATTCATCTTCCATCCTCATTTTCCATAGCAAAAATATAATAACAATATTTATACTATAATAACAATATTTCTGGCATCCCTGGGTAAAGCATGACCTAGAATTGAACACACTCCTAGTCAAGAGAAAAGGATGACAGAAACTGTAAATGTATTTTTGTAATGATATAAGGAAGTAGACACTGCCTACTTCACTGGAGGTTTTAGATCCTGCATTTGACTGTTATTTGTTTTACTCATATTGCTTTGATAATTTCTATATGGAGACTCCTGAGGAAAACATACTGTTCTAACATATACATTATATTAGACCTTGTGCTGTACACTTCTAAATACTTTCTAACTCAATTAGAGAAAAGCAACAAGCTGCTAATTGTATGGATAATTGTTATATAAAGGGACACAATAATGAAAGGCTGCTAGAAGCTGGTACAAAATATAAAGATGAATATTGATAAGTGGGTGTAAGTATGTACACGAAAATTTTAGGTTTAATTGTAATGTAAATATTAGGACTCCAAGCCATAAAGATAATTTTAAATGGTAGAAAATAGATTAGAGACAGGCTTGGTATGAATCATAGGTTTTTTAACACTATTATTATATTTTTAAACAGCTTTATTGTAATATAATTCACATTCCAAATAATTTACTCCTTTAAAGTTATAATTCAATGTTTTTAATATATTCACAGAGTAGTGAAATAATCACTACAATATAATTTTAGAACATGTTCATGCCCCAGCCTCAATGAAACTCTGTACTCATTACCAATTCCTCCCCACATTTCAGTCATAGGCAACCACTACATTACTTTCTGTCCCTGTAGATTCACCTTTTGGATATTTTATATAAATGTATTAATATAATATATGGACTTATGAGCCTGATTTATTTTACTTAACAGATTGTTTTTGAGGTTCATCTATGTTGTACCATATACGTATTTTATTCCTTTATATTTCTGAATTATGATTCATTATATGGATATATCACATTTGTTTGTCTATTCATCAATTGATAAACATTTGAATAATTTATATTTCTTGGCTGTTAAATAATTCTGCTATGAACATGTGTATAAATTTTTGTGTGAACATATAGCTTTCATTTTTCTTGGATTTACAACTAGGACTAGAGTTGCTAAGTCATATGGGTAACTCTATATTTAATAGCTTAAAGAACTGCCAAACTGTTTTCCAACAATAATTCATTATTTAACAGTCCCACCAGCAATATATGAATGTTCAAATTTCTTCACATCTTTGCTAGCACCTGTTATAACCTGTCTTTTTGATACCAGTGAATATGAAATGTTATTTGGTTGCGGTTTTGATTCGCATTCCCCTAATGACTGACTAATCATGGTGATCATCTTTTCATGTGGCTATTGGTCATTTGTATGTATTCTTTGGAGAAATGTCTATTCATATCCTTTTCCCACATGGTGATAGGTTTATGTGTCTTTTTGTTATTGAGCTGTAAGTGATTTTAAATCTATTCTGGATATTATTCTACTCTCAGATATATGATTTGTAGTCATCTTCCAAACAAAGTCAATCCTCTCTTTCAGAGACAGCTATGTATCTCTTCATCCTTATGGTCTTCCTTTCTTTTCTCAGAGCCCTTGCCCCATTATGCCATTGTTGGGAGTCAAAATTTTCTTCTAGTGGAATGACATGTCTACTTCTACAAGTTTGTACTGGGATGCTATGAGTTACTGCAAACAGTCTCTGGTCTTCCAGGACGGGATGCCTCTCTCGATATGAAAACTTCACTCTATGGGCAAGCTGGGCCTGGGTGTTTAGGTTATCCATATTCTTAGCCCTGCAATATTTCATAGAGAGTGTTTCTCCCTGGACTCTCTCTCCAGTCAATAGGATTTTGCAACTGTAGAGCTTTCCTCATTGTTTTCTCCTCTCTCAATGATCATTGAACTGGTTTACCTGAAGTCTAGTATCTGGAAGTCATTTTGACCAGCTTTTTCTATGAAAGTAAATCTAGTTTCTGCTATTCTACTTGACCAAAAGTAAAATTATACCATTATTTTCAATTTTTTTTCTTCCATTTTCTGGATCTTTTTTTTTTTATTGCTATGGCCATAAATTTATTTGAAGTCAAACAACAGAAATTCAAACTAATTTCATTGAATTTTAACAAGAATGTAAAAATGGGATAATTTTTGTTAAACATGGTATATGTTTAGCAGAGTCAAAGCAAAAGAATTTAATCACTACTGAGAAAATAGCTAAATATAATCGTAGAATTCTAACATACATATAGGTTATAAGAAATAATAAGGAAAACATGTTTTTAATCCATAAATATTAGGGCAAGTGTTGCAATGAGAAAAATAAAGCTCCTGATGATTGTATTTTATTATCAAATAAGGCATGTTGAAAATGTAGTCATTTGTTCTTCAGAGACTTTAAAATCTAAAAATAGTACAACTTCCCAAAAAACTCTGAAAACAAAGACTAAAAATTATGTATATTGGTGTATATATATATAAATGTTTTAATTTAAATGAATTTATAAGCATATTATAACACTTTATAAATAGAGTTGAACACATAAAACTGATTTTAACTATTAAAAAATTATTAATTGATTTTTTTGCCTCCTAAATTCCAGTGAAACTGTTTCTAAGCCACTAATCCAATGGTTCCGTTGTTTCACAGCCTATTTGAGAATCTTTGTTTTTCTTTTAGCTCCCTTTTATTTTATTTTATTTTTTATTTTTATAGTTTATAGTTATATATATATAAAGATCAGTTATAACATAGCGGGAATTACCTAGGGGACTATTGTATCTCCATAAACGCCAGCGATATGGTTAGATTCATACAGGTTTTTATAATCACAGACATCAATTATCAGTTGTCAGGGTAACATATTTGCATATCAGGGAAATGCAGTTGCTAGGGGATACAGGTAGAGGGTTAGGGTCAAAAGTCCTTTCAATGGGCTTCTTATCTATCTAGGTGAACAAACAGGTACAAAGTCTTTTAGGGGCTAGTTTCTAAGTTCTAAGAAGTAGTTGTCAATTAACAAAAGTAAAACAAAAGAGGTATAGTGACTCAATATTTCTTTGGTTAGTTATGGTGGACTTAAAGGTAGACAGACAGGAGAGAGCAGGAAGCCCATCTCTATAAAACAGGTTGTTTATAACGACTGGGGCGCATCTGTGGGCAAAGTGCATTCATTGTCTCTGGCTCCCATCCTGTGGGCCATATTTGCCTTGTCTTGTCTTTCAAGACACAGGGAAGCTCACAGATTTTGAGATACCGGGAAGCCTTCCTGGAAAACATCCCATTTGAGAGCTCTCCTATGATAGCAGCCCCTAATAAGTGAACCACTGAGTCCACACAGTCCTTCATGGCAAAACCCTGCAAGCTCCTGTTTCTGTCTTTAATATAGTCCTATAGGGTAATACAATAAAATAATGATCTTAGGAGCCACATTTCATTAATCCTTAAATCATATTTCCCCAGCATCTCCCACTTTTTATTTTATTAAAAATGAGTGGATGCAGCTGTACGGCCATCACAGCAAGGCATTGGTCCCCTGACTGCTGTTTTCTTCAGAGTTTTCTCTAGACTACAAATAAGCACAAGCAAATGATTAAAATAATGCCAAAGGTTATTATAATGGAACTCCCATAGATCTAAAGATGAGAAAGTTGGTCAGCTGACTCCAAGCCAGATGAGATTCCATTAATAAAGTCAGCCTCAGAGAGCAAAATAAGTTTGTGACTGAAGGTATCTAATATTTCTTCTTGTAAATTTCCAATCCCTTCAGTCTGATTTCGTAAATATTTTTTAATGTTTTCCTAAGGAAATCAAGTTTGATTATATATATGAGGAGCTGGAGTGCTCATACCATAATTGAGTCATTTAATATGACTTTTAAAGTCAGTGTGTTTATATGGGAGGGCCTTCTGTTCCAATTTCATATTTATTAATTATAGTGCCCTCCTCGTTAGGTTTCATTGGACCACAATAATCATAAGGTCTTAGTAGCCAATTAGAATCATTACTAAATACTAAGAAAGGCATGTCAGCTTAATTAACAATCTTATTTAAAGGTGGATTGGGAATATAGGCCTAGTAATGGTAAGTCTGGTTATCAGACACTCTTACTGCCATGCTCACTATGCAGATCATGGCAAGAAAGAGGTTTACAAATGTTTAGATGTCCAATTCAATATCCTGTTTGCTTCTTGGTGGGTCTGTGACTGATGAATTCTCTTGGCTCAGAGTTTCCTATCTCAGTTTGATTCTTCTGCTTGGAATCCAGACTGTCCATCATCTGTCAAAACACAAGCAAAAATCCTCTCCCCCATGCCTTTGCCCAATCCTTCTTTCCATTTATTTTCTATATCATCTTTCCACCAGATAGGCTGGTGAGGGAAAGAATCTGTTTGACGACTCCCTTTCCAATACTTCTCTATTGCTGTTAAATTGTGTTTTTTTACAAATATTCAAAAAATTTTAAGTAAATAAATTTAAAGTAAATAAGGCTTAATTTATTCCATCTCTGCAGGACTATATGCTTCTTCCTTTTTGTTTAAATAACATAAAATTTTTGCTTATTTTTAGGTCAGTTATCAAAAATTAAAGAAAAATCTTTTGTAGTGATAATTTTTAAATTTAAAAAGAAAACATGTTATAGAATTAAAATGAGTACATCATGTCATTTTATTAAAAGTAAATTAATATTAACAGAAAACTTTGTTTTAGCCAAAATTTCTTAAAAACTGATCTGCAGATTCAATGCAATACCTATTAAAATCCCATCACCATTCTTTACAGATATAGAAAAAATAATTTTATGCTTCGTATGGAACCAAAGAAGACCCCGAATATCAAAAGCAATTCTAGGCAACAAAAACAAAATGGGAGGTATTAATATGCCAGATATCAAACTATACTACAAAGCTATAGTAATTAAATCAATCTGGTATTGGGACAAAAATAGGAATATTGACCAGTGGAACAGATCTGAGAATCCTGATATAAAACCATCCTCATGTAGCCACCTAATCTTTGACAAAGCAGACAAAAACATACGCTGGGGAAAAGAATCCCTTTTCAATAAATGGTGCTGGGAAAGCTGGATAGCCACTTGTAGAAGGCTAAAGCAGGACCCACACCTTTCACCTCTCACAAAAATCAACTCACGCTGGATAACAGACTTAAACCTAAGGTATGAAACTATTAGAATTCTAGAGGAAAGTGTTGGAAACACTCTCCTAGACATTGGCCTAGGCAAAGAGTTTATGAAGAAGTCCCCAAAGGCAATCACAGCAGCAACAAAAATAAATAAATGAGACATGATCAAACTAAAAAGCTTCTGCACAGCCAAAGTAACAGTCATGAAAATAAACAGACAGCCTACAGAATGGGAGAAAATTTTTGCATCCTACCTACCTGATAAGGGGCTGATAACTAGAATATACTTAGAACTCACGAAAATCAGCAAGAAAAAATCAAATAACCCTATTAAAAAACGGGCAAAGGACTTGAACAGAAACTTTTCTAAAGAAGACAGAAGAATGGCCAACAAACATATGAAAAAATGCTCACCATCTCTAATCATCAGGGAAGTACAAATCCAAACCACGATGAGATATCACTTAACTCCAGTGAGAATGGCCTTTATCAAAAAGTCTCCAAAGAATTGATGTCAGCGTGGATGCGGAGAGAGAGGAACACTCCTACACTGCTGGTGGGACTGCAAACTAGTTCAACCTCTGTGGAAAACAATATGGAGATACCTTAAAGCGATACAAGTGAATCTACCATTTGATCCAGCAATCCCATTGCTGGGCATCTACCCAAAAGATCCAATGACACTCTACAAGAAAGACACCTGCACTCGAATGTTTATAGCAGCACAATTCATAATCGCAAGGCTGTGGAAACAGCCCAAGTGCCCATCAATCCAAGAATGGATTAATAAAATGTGGTATATGTATACCATGGAGTACTATTCAGCTCTAAGAAACAACGGTGATATAGCACATCTTATATTTTCC